>APFE030266370.1:40837-81594 GCA_000404065.3 Pinus taeda | reverse complement strand
CTCTCTCTCTCTCCCCCCTCCCTTTCCCCTACTCCCTTGCCCCCCTACATCTCTCCGCCCACCCATCTTCTACTCTCTCCCTCTCTCCCGCCCCACACTCTCATTATCTCTCTCGCTCTCATTATCACCATCATATCATCAAACAACATAAATCATGACATTTAACAAACAAAAACATAATCATCATTATCATAACCATATCATTTAACAAATACAATTGACGTCGTGTAGTAAAACGAAACATCTTATCAATTAGAAATCAATAATAATGATATTATCTAAGAAAACCAATCACTATATCATCTAACAAAAAATAAAATAAATACATACATAAATATATACACATTAAACGTGTGAAAGATGTCAACATCATATTATCTTTCAATGAAATCCTATTATCTAATTAGAAAAAGCACAACCATCATATCACATAAAAAAACAAAAAATACTTTCATTTAAAAAAGCACATAAAGTACACCAACATATACATATAATTACAAATGAAAAGCAATGTCTATACATAAATATGGATGTCATGTCATCTAACAAATATATCATATTATAAAAGAATACAATTTAAGGGTACATTGGAAAAAAATAATTAACCCTCTTTTCACATTTAAACAATCAAACAAATCCATTTCACATATCTTACAAAAATAAAACAATTCTACTCATGAATAAATTATTTTATATCATCCAATTTCCAAATGACAAATAATTACATATAATAAAATAATAAATAGATATCTTTTCAGATTGTTAACAATTAGTTACAAATAAACAAATTCAATTCACAAAAACATTCTTTTCGTTATTATATAATTTCAAATCAATAAATAATTATACAAACACAAATATAACTAAAAAATTCAAATATTGTTTTATTGGGCAGTTAAAAGAATGTGCAACGCTAATCTTGGCTGAGTTTGGTGGCATGGGAAAGACTACCCTTGTTAGAGAAGGATGTAGATTTTCTTTTGTTAAGTTGTTTGACAATATAGCATCAACTCCATATATATATATTGAAATTGTAAAGGTGAAAGAAAGAAAAAATAATTAAGAGAAAAGACCTAGCACACAACATGATGTTAATGCAGGTTACTGATGTCATTCTATTGAACCCCTTTTCTGTCATTTTATTATTGGTGTCTTTTCTTAGTGATAAGAAAGATGAAAATACAACAACAATAAATAAATTCCTTATCATCACGACGATCACTATCAATTATAAATTATTTGAATAAACTGTGATACATGAAAATAAATAAATGAATGGAAATCTGAACATTATTTTCATTAAACAAAACAGGCGAACACATTTACGATAAAATGGACATTGATTTTATAATACCCCGCAAGTGAACAAATTCTTACCTCTCATAGATGAATCCACACGCTCTGATAAATTTTTTCTCCAGAAAAACCCTCCCAACGGCATCTTCGACCATTGTTGGAATCTTCTATCACAGAGATGAGATGGTCCAACAACCAGACTGGCAGGCCGTGTTTCTCTCGCGGGATCCATGGATGCGGAGGATTTGGGACTTAATTTTAAAAACAAAGAAAATCAAACCAAAAAGCCATCGCAATTCAATTTTAAAAGAAGAAAATAAGCGCTCACAAACAAGACAGAATGGAGCTATATCAATGAAATTAAATGATTATCTGTAGAAAATAAATTTACCCGCAAGCCAAATGATATGATGGAGATGTGTCCCTCCCTTGGCTTTCAAATTCAATAGATTCAGAAAATTCAAATTGATTGGAGGGAGTTCGTCCAAATCCAAATCTAGTCTCAGACCCCGCTCCCATATTCAATGTGACCCACTTTACCGCTCCTGCTGGCCACCACCCAGATACCTATTACAGATGAGTTCACAACAACACGGACCGCAGGCTCTCAGGAATTTATTGTCCAGAAAAACCCTCCCAGTGCCCACGGTTGGCATCTTCTAAGATGGTCATCACCTATGACAGGAGGGATTGAGAATGGAAGTTATGACTCCGTCGAGTCAATTGGGTTTTTTTATTACTAGTTGCATAGCCATCTGCACATAATATTGTTGTGGAGGAGGCACAATATTTTTCAATTTCCATCTCTCAAACATAAAATTGTGGAGATTTCGTTGTCTTTTGAAAGCCATTGGTAAGGTCAACACCACTCGGCACATTTTTCTTAAATCTCCATTCCGAGAACCTTGTGGAGATTTCCACACCTTTTGAAAATATTTAGGAATCAGTATGGTGTAACATCCCATACCCAATTCGCATTGATGTTTCCGGATTTGTTTGTACTTCACGTCTGTCTTTTAATGATGAACTGCCGCTGTCAAGAAAGAAATCAGGGTCAGAAATGAAACTCAACCCAAAGGTTCATATGCATGAGAAGCCTAATCATTAAAGACATTGCCTATCTTATTAAAAAAATCCAAGAAAACAACTAGACACATAGAAAAACACTTTAATTCAATTTACACAAATCGAGCTATGTTAATGAAATTTCTCTCTCATTCATTCAGGTATACCAGAATCATTTAGGTGCGATGGAGAGTCGAATCCCTCAGATAGATACACCACAAGGGATTAACTCAAGCGTTGTCATATAAGAGTGTTTGTGGGTGGTGGATTTGACACAATTGTTGCGAATCCGGATTCCAGACCATAGTTCTATTTATCATCTGTATTGGTTCCCATATAAATGCAACCCACAAGAACATAATATATTTCAAAACGACATAAAGATTTGCGGCCATTGCTCATATGTCAAAAAAGTTGTGGTCCGTTAAAGCAAGGTTTACCTCAAAAAAGTGGCGTGAGATGCTTTTCTTGAAATTTTCGTACAAACAGTTGGTTTTTCTTTTTAAGAAATGCTTTCCAAGAAATTCTCTACAGAACCACGTCATGTATCCGCGTTCATGCAAATTTGGAATGTTCGTGCTTGAATTTTAATTTTCGGTAGATAGTACATTCTGTAATGTTGGCCCACGCCTTCTCTGTAATCTTGGCCCATGCCTTTTCTGGTCCACTTCTTCTAGCTGTTAGCAATTCAATTGATATTACAATTGATATTACATGGTTAACTATTTCATAGAGAGACAGCTCGTTATATTTTTCTATTTGTGTCTTAACGCATTCAATGTAATTGACAGCTCTTTATATTTTTCTATTTCTCTCATAGTGCATTCAATATAATTGATCGTCTTCATTTGTGTCTTAACATTACAGCTCGTTATATTTTTCTATTTCTCTCATAATGCATTCAATGTAATTGACCGTCTTCATTTAGCATGGATATCAAGTCAAATTAATCTCTTTCAATTTTATTTATTTTTCAATTGAAAATCAATTTTTTTTATTGGACATTATACTCTACACTTAGATACTTTATGTAATATAGGTATAAGTTTTTTTTGTTTTGTGCTTTTTGCTATCAATTATTAATATTTCTTCAAAATTACTACAAGTGACCGAAGAGAGCTAGTTATATTTATCTATTTCTTTCATTTTTATGTATTCAATAATATATATAGCATATTTTCGTTTAGGTTTCAATATATTTTTTACATGTCTTTAATTAGGTTTCAATGGTAATAGATTTACTCTTAAGTTTGATATGCATTTTTTAATTTGAAAATAACAAGTTTTTTATATCAAATTATATGTTTACTCTTTCAAATGTTATTGGTAACTCTAAGTTAAGATGAAGTCAAAATTAATTAGATCGATAAATATGTTTCTTTTAAAGTAGAATAGGGATTCCTAAAATTTAATTTAATTATTAAATATTATTAGATTTATGGTAGGACCATTAAAATGTTCTATGAATTTCTTCGTGGTATATGCAACTCAAGGACTAAGATTTATGTGCAAGGTAGTTATGCTCTTTTTATCATTTTAATGAAACTGATTAATTAACAAAATATTATATGAGCAAGTTTCATATTTAATGAGTTATGGTTTAGGGATTCCTAAAATTTAATTTAATTATTAAATATTATTATATTTATGGTAGGACCATTAAATGTTCTATGACTTTTTTAGTGGTATATGCAACTCAAGGACTCATATTTATGTGCGAGGTAGTTATGCTCTTTTTATCATTTTAACGAAACTGACTAATTAACAAAATATCATATGAGCAAGTTTCATATTTAATGAGTTATAGTTTTTTCGGCATGTGATATCGAGAAGCCATGACTCTGGCCCATGGTATCATATCATTCGCTATTTATAGATTAAGAAATTCCTTAATAAAGTGGATATAGATATTCATTGATAAAAATCCTCTTCCTTTGCTTTCATAAAAATAAATATATGCTTAACTTATAATAATAATAATAACAATAATAATAATAAAATAGCTAATTCCATATTTTTTTAAATATTATCATTGTGAGATGTATTAACATACACTAGTCATGTAATTAATATAATTGTGCTATTACCTAAATTTCTAAGAAAAGTGTGTTATTTTTTTTAATACTGATAATCTAAATACATTTTAAATATTTTAAAGCTACATTAATATTAAAGGTTTTAAATATTTGAAAATACATTTTATAGTGAATACTCCGGTGTTTACCACTGATATGGAGAGTGAGATAATTTACCTTATTTTGGTTATTGGATTTCTATGTTTAAATTTTTTTAGTATAGAGTCTTCTCAAATAACATGCACACTTTGGTTTGTATGGTTTAAAGTGTACAAAGAATTTTGATTTTTTTTGCTTCTTACTTTGCCTTGCTCTTTTTTGTGGTTGTAATTTTAGATATATTATGTTAATTTTTTTTATTTTTTATACAATATTGAACAATTAAAAGTTTATCCTAGAAGACTAGAAAGAAAATTCTTAGTTTAGAGAATGTATTCTTTAGAGAAAACTTTTCTCCAATCTTGCATCCTTGTATTTTCAAAAAAACTATAATTTATTCTAGAGCACTATATGATTTAAAAAATTATTTTATTTCACTATACCATAGACTATGTACTTGACATATACAAATATATTTGCATGCTATGCATGTCCACTATAGAGTAGATTCATTGTCATTTTGGCAACAATTTTGTATTTATACATAAGGTGATGTCTACTAAAAATATCAAAATGTTACATTTTATTTACTCATGGTTGATGTTGTATTTCACATCAGTACCATATAGCAAGAAACAACTCAACAAGACTACACCCCCCATAATGAGAACTTTTAGTAGTTTTTTTCTTTTTTAACTAGTGCAACCATATAAATTAAATGACTTGTATACACATTAATCCATGATAAGCATAAAAACACTTACCCCATTATACATCTCACATTACCAAGATAAAAATAATCACAAAATTTAACTAAATTATAAATTTATTTTAAATATTCTATGACTTTTTTAGTGGTATATGCAACTCAATGGCTCAGGTTTATGTGCAAGGTAGTTATGCTTTTTTTATCATTTTAATGAAATTGATAAATTAACAAAATATCATATGATAGTTTCATATTTAATGAGTTATGGTCATTTCGGCATGTGATATTGAGAAGCCATGACTCTGGCCCATGGTATCGTAGCATTCCTTATATATAGATTAAGAAGCTCTACGCCAATTGTAGATATAAATATTCATTGATAAAAATCCTCTTCCATGCTTTTTGAGAATAATATATGCTTTAACCTATAATAATAATAATAACAATACTAATACTAATACTAATAATATAATAATATAGTTAATTTCATAATTTCTTAAATTTTACCATTGTGAGATGTATTAACATACACTAGTCCTTTAATTAACATAATTGTTCTATTACCTAAATTTCTATTAAAAGTGTGTTATTTTCTTTAATATTGATATTTTAAATAGAATTTTGAATATTTTGAAGCTACATTAATGCTAAAGGGTTTATATATTTGAAGATACATTTTACAGTGAATACTCAGGTGTTTACCACATTTGTTAATGATATGGATTTGTGTGTTTAATTTTTTTTAGTATAGAGTCTTCTTAAATAACATGAACACTTTTTTTTGTATGGTTTAAAGTGTAGAAAGAATTTTGATTTTTTTTTGCTTCTTACTTTGTCTTGCTCTTTTTTTGTGGTTGTAATTTTAGATATAATTTTTTAATTTTGTTTTAGTTTTTATACAATATTGAACAATTAAAAGTTTATCCTAGAAGACGAGAAAGAAAATTCTTAGTTTAGAGAATGTATTCCTTGAAGAAAACTTTTCTCCAATATTGCATCCTTTTATTTTCAAAACAAGTATAGTTTATTCTAGAGCACAATATGATTTAAAATATTATTCCATTTCACTATACCATAGATTATGTACTTGACATATACAAGTATATTTGCATGTTATGCATGCCCACTATAGAGTAGATTCATTGTCATTTTGAGAACAATTTTGTATTTATATATAAACTGATGTCTCCCAAAAATATCAAAAGGTTACATTTTCTTTTCCTATGGTTGATGTTGTATCAGTACCGTATAACAAGAAACAATTCAACATGACTACACCCCCCACAATAAGAACTTTTAGCACTTTTTTTCTATTTTAACTAGTGCAACCATATAGATTAAATGACTTCTATATGGATTAATCCATGATAAGCATCAAAACACTTATCCCATTATACATCTCACATTTCCAAGATAAAAATAATCATAAAATTTAACTAAATTATAAATTTATTTTAAATTTCTATGCCCACATTACCATGGAAATTCTTAACTGAGGTAAATATCTCTTCTTACAATAGCATGGGCCAATAAGATGTCTTATCAATACCACATGTCCAATATGATATATGTTGATATGATGTTTTCTATAATTAAACAATTCAGCATCAATTAATTAAAATAGCATAATTGACTTGGAGATAAATCTTAACCCAGTTGATATGTGAATACTACTATGACTATTCTAGCATATTCCATGGAGGTTAAATCTCTAACATTCACCTAATAATTATTAATAATTAAATGAAAAGTGTGAGAAGATTATACTCAAACAAACATGCATATGAATGTAATAAGAAAATGCCCAATGTAATCATTTAGGGCATGACTTCTCTTCTTTATGACCTAGATTTCTTCTTTATGAATTCTCTCCCTTATACCTTAGTTATCATCCATTATGAAATCTAAGGTCATCATCTAGTGAATATGGAGGACTTGTTACAACCAACAAAACTTAAATTAGACATTTATTTGGACAGCAAGATAGGGTTGGTACAAGATCATGGATTTTGTATTTTCCCCCTTTTTTAAATGTAGTAAAATAAATAAAATAGACACATACCTTGAAAACTTAAAAAATATCAATCATAGCAAAAAAAAGTCATTATTTATGAGGATCAGAACCATCTTCTTCAGAGGATATAACTACTTTGACCATCGATGACCTGATAATAATATGTATATCTTTAGACTGAGATTTATTTTTAGTACTCGTAGATTTATGTTCCCTGTGTCTTTCCTTAGCTTGAATTGAAGTGTTGAGTTTCTTATTTCATGGAAAAGTTGACTAATACACTTTTTAAGACATGGGACGATGAGAAAGTATTGCTAGTACCAATACATGTTCTTAACTTATCCTCATTTGAATGGATGTTGATTTGAGGACTATCATCACAACGATTGACATCAACATAAAAATCCAAAATTATCTTGGACCCGTGAGCTATTTCGTTTTGGCAATATTTTAGGATGAGCCTCAATGTGGAAAAAATCATTGTTTCTAGGACTATTTAATTGTATGTTTTGCCTTGTTCACGAAATTTTCCTCTGAATTTGTTGAATCTTAACTTTAGATTGAGGGTTTTGTTCTGATTGATTGATCTCTTCTTCATGTGTAGGTTCTTTAGGTAAAATTTTGGCCCAAAGACTTACCCTAGAGGGTTTCACTTCTCTTTTATCCTTAAATTCCTATTTTCATTCCATATGTGAGACAATAGTACACTTTTTCATGCTTCTAGTTCAATGAACACCAGTAGGTTTGAGAGTTTTGACATTATTATCATTTGAAACACAAGGATTTTCTTCATGAACTAATTATTCACAATCATTCTATACTGAGTGATGATATGGTGATTGAAAAGGACTGTGAAATGAAGGGTTATGCCCCCAAATGGTGTCTAACTAGAATATATTTTCAATTGTGATGAAAAAGTGATCATTCAGAGTTCTTGCAACATGACTGGTATGTGCAGGACATTTTGGTTTGGAATTTATATAGATAAAGTGGAAAATTATGTTTTTTGTATGAGAAATGCCATTAAGGACCTTTTGTTATAAATAAAAACCATAATATCTCACTCTTCATAAGTAACATAAAATTCAACAATAGCACTAAACTACACCATTTATATTTGAGAGAGAAAATCAACATACCTTTCTCATGATATCCACAAACATTACTAACTGTAAGTTGCTTTGAGGGAATGTCATACATTGCACAATTTTTAGACCGTTGCTACATTGCACAATTTTTAGACCATTGCTCTCTCTCAAAGGGAACATGAGTAGTTGCTGCAATGAAATCAATATTTGCATCCATCTCTATTTCACCCACTCGAGCTTTCTTCATATCAAAAGAAGAGGCAAAACCTTGACAATCCCTTTACTTCAACTCTGAAACAGCTTAAGTAAATCCCACTAGCTGACCCAGTGGAACAATTTTGCACATTCAACATATGCCTCTACTATCTCATCTCAAATGGATTTAAACTGGATAAGGGGTTCCACTGTTAGAATCCTAGATGGTTTTAGCCAGGAATCAAGGAGAAACATAGAGGGAAAACACACAACGGGTGGGTTACCAAACCCTAACTTACGTATAAATGTAAGAAAATATGAACAAAATCAATGGAACAACAAGGTGTTAGTAAGATCATAAATCCACTGATGATATGACCCAATAAATGGTTTTTACATCAAAACTCTGTTTTGAGGTGAAAATAGAGTTTTTTTACTTATATGTACAAATTTTATGTAATTTAAAGTGTTTTCTATATGTAATAAGTTCCAACTACTACCCTTGGTCACCTTGCCAACTCTAGCCACTACAAGAAACAAAAGCATCAATGCAAGTTCATCAAATGATCAAGAAAAGTCAATTCAAATGAAAAAAATAGTTTATGAGCAAAAGTGACTTTGACATTATAAAAGTGGGTTTGAAATAAGGAAAAATTAAAAGGCATCCATATATAAAGTGAAAACATACTAGTCATCTATTTCATTGTGTAAGACATCCATGAAGAGCTAAAATCGCAATTTGGAAGCAAATTGGACAAAAGAAGGTGAAAACCTTGTTTTTCTAGCAAATCTTCCTGACGTTGCGCATCAGAGAAAGTGTGCTTTGCATTAGACTAGCGCTGCGCATCAGCGGGTTTGTGCCAGTATAATTACAAGGGCATTGTGCATTGGCCCCAGTGCGTTGTGCATCAGTAAAGAAGCTTCCAAAACATTCCACATCACCCAAAAAACCCTCAAAAATATCGCATTTCTCTCCTACAAGTAAGTTATCATTGTTCTTGAGCTGAATTTGATCTCCTACATGTTTTCTTCATAAGTTTTGCATCTTGAAACTCAAACCCTAGCTTGTTTTCATCAATTTCCATTTCATTGTAAAGATTTCACTCCATAACCAAAACCCACATCGTTTTCCCATTTTATATATTTCATTGCCCTAAATTAATCCATTAATTTCATTTTCCATATCCCACTCCCCTAAGGAAACTCACTCCCTTCATTCTCCAACTCCATTACACATTGGTAAAATATCTTCATACTCATCTCTCTTGTCCTCCCCCATTATCATTTTCCACCATATCATCATCACATCACTTACCTAAGACAAGCACCATGACAAGAAGCAGTGAATCAAGTTATTTAGAGGAAACACTTAGTGACAACACAAGGGAAAGAAATGTACAGCCTAGTAGACCTCAAAAGGGTGGAAAAATTATTAGAGAGGAACCTATTGGCATGATTGAACTCCTTGCTTGCCCTCTTGCTACCACATGTTTCAGATACCAGTCTTTCTTTTAGTTTTGTGAGATGGTTCAGAGGGTTAAATACCATTATGAGTTGGCAATGAAATTTGTCATAAACATGGAGAATAATGTGGTGCACCTTGCTGCGATCAATTTGACTCTTTCACCACCTATTATTGCAGAAGCCACTAGAATGCCACATGTAGGGGAAAAGTGGAACAAAAGGCAGAATATCAGCAAGCAGCATTATGAACCATATACTAAGGCCAAATATCATGGTAAACTGAGAAAGGTGTTTCCTTTAAAGTTCTTCGAGGAGCGGTATTTTCCACTTATGAAACTTATCATCAAATACTTCACATGTGAGGGAAGGTTCTCCAGACTCTATGGCTACCATATCAGATTACTTATGCAATTCACCAGGGTCAGAATGATGAGTATTCCATATTTCATATGCAAAAACATAGAGAGAATGATTGTGATTGCAAAAAGAAAACCATACCCACAATAACTCAACAGTATTTATCACTTTGTTTTCATCAAAATTATTGTTTTGCATCAGCTCACTCAGTTGGGAGTGTCATGGGAAGCTTTCATTGCCCATTAAATCTTCAAGGGGCCTCAAATTCTTGCAGATCTTCAAGAGGAAGGTGAACCTTCCGGGCATCAAAAAGAGCCTAAAAGAAAAACTGATGAGGTTCATATTCTTATGTTTGTAACTTATGAGAAAGGCACTAGGAGGCTTTTTGCAGCTACCAAACAAGTACTATCTCCACCAAGGGTGGAAGGGGTCTCGTTTTCTTCACTGGATCACAGGCAAATGCTATCTTCACCTAGGGTGAAAGGGGCTTTGCCTTCTTCTTCAGCTACACAGGTACATGTCAAAGACAAATCAAAGCAACAAGTGAATGATGAAGGTTCTACTGAAGGGCAAGACAAATATTTTGTTTTGGTTGAGGAAGATGACACTGATTTGGGTTCTCAAAGCTGAAGACTCAAGGATGTGATCATCAAAGAGAAGAAGGCTGAAATCCAAACCTTATCACTTGACCTAGAGATGGCCAAATGGATTATTAAATTTCTTGAGCAAGAGAACAAGCAATTGGAGGACAAACAAGAAATAATGGAGCTGTAAACAATTAGAGACAACTAGCAAGTGGCAAAAAGAAGGAAAATCAAGATGACATCACTTTCACAAGAAATTGAGGCTGACCGAGAATCATGGTTGGAAAGAGTGAATATCCACCTTGAGAAGATGATTGATAAGGCTAACAAGGAGAAGAAAATGTTGCACCACATGGCTTATCATTACTTAGCTTGGAATAGAATTTGCAAGACTTCGATAAATGGCCTAAAAGCTAAGTTAAAGGAACAAGACAAACTTAAAATTTGGGGTGAAGCTTCCTTGGCTCAGCAAAGCAATTAATAAGCTTTCCTCTTACCAAATTTGAAGCAATTTTGAGAAAATTTCATCATTTCACGATTTTTAAATGCAAAACACAGGAATTTTTAGTTGTGCGCTAGGGATTGAGTTGGCTAATAATTTTGCAAAATGGCTTTCATTTTCGGATTCCTCATCGAAACATGTGAAACCCAGGAAGTTTCATAAGTTTTGGAGGAGATTTGGGTCTCCTAAAGGGCACAAAACACCTGAAAAATACCCTCTCTGCCACTTTTTAGACACACAGGAACCAGTCTTGGGAGAAATGTTTTTTGAAGGGTAAAATTGACTCCCAATCCAAAAATTCTAGTTTTCCTAGAAAGTAGATAGGCAGAGCTTTCCAAATTTTTTAGTGGATCTATCAGAGTCATATGAGAATTCAATGCCATCAGGCTTAGGTCATTGCGCATCAAGCAAAATTTTGCTAGTTTTGCCTAGAAACTCAGGAAGTTTGCTGTTAGTTTGACTTTTCCTTCTCTCTTTGGTAAATTGATGATATAATATGATATAATATGATGTAAAAATGATGAAAAATGACTTGAGGGGGTAGATAGATTAGTTAGTGTTGATTAAAATGAATAGTTGGCTAATAATTTCGCAAAGCTTGCCAGCTTAATTAGTGGATCTATCAGAGTCATATGAAATTTCAATGCTATCATGCTGAGGGCTATTTTAATAAACACTTAAAAAAATTAAAACGCTTCTTAAAATGTTATAAAATGCTTAGGGCTTAGGGTTTAAAATGTTATAAAATGGTTACGGTGTACAATTTACGTATTAGAGTTTAGGTTTTAGGGATTAGTGTTTATAACAATTTAGTAAATGATTTTACTGATAACTTAAAATAAAAATTACAAACCTCTTGTTAAAATGTTATAAAATGCTTAAGATATAATGTTTAGATTTTAGGGTTTAAAATGTTATAAAAGTCTTAGGGTTTAGGGTTTAAAATTTTATAAAATTATTAGTGATTAGGGTTTAGGTTTGATAACATTTTAGTGAATGATTTTAATAAACACTTAAGAAAGAGTTACAAAATGCTTGTTAAAATGTTACAAAATGCTTAGGGTTTAGGGTTTAAAATGTTATAAAGTGCTTATGGTTTTGGGTTTATTATTTAGGTTTTATAACACTTTAGTAAATGATTTTAATAAACACATAAAAAAAGCTACAAAAAACTTTTTAAAATGTTATAAAATGCTTAAAATGTTATAAAATGCTTAGGGTTTTGTGTTTGGGTTTAAAATGCGAGAAAATGTTTAGGGTTTAGGGTTTATGGTTTAGGGTTTAGGTTTTAGGGTTATAACACTTTAGTAAATTCTTTTAATAAACACTTCAAAATATTACAAAAGGCTTGTTAAAATGTTCTAAAATGATTAGGGTTGACGGTTTAAAATCTTATAAAATTCTTAGGGTGTAGGGTTTAGGGATTAGGGCCACTAGCGTATTGAGGAGTGGCTCTTGAATCATTATTTGAGCTTTCAAATAAATGATATGGGTTAAAACTATGCCCACCATTATTGAGGAGGAATGTTTTTATGTAGCCAACACTCCAGGAATATTACCAATGGAGTCAACATAATTAAAGTTTATTCTATTGAATTCCATTGGAGTTGTTTGAAAGCTATATTTAATTTTTCACATTAAGTCTTTTTCAAGTCACATGTGGTGGGAACTTTGCCCCCCCCCCCACCAGCCTATTTTCAGGATGGTACCCAAGGTAAATCTAAGATTCTTCAACATACATGGCTAGGTTAAAAAATATTCAAAACCTTCACAAAAATATACTCATTATCAGCTCAACGCACCACTTATGGAAACAGGACTTAGGTGGGGAGAATAATAATCCATCACAAAACTACTTGGGCTAAACCGAATTGATGACTATCACAACCCATATAGTGGCTTAGATGTTATTTTCCTTTTATAATTCTCTATAGGAGTTCATTTTTCAGGTCCAATATTTGTAATACCAAAAAAACCCAATGCAATGTCTCCCATATGGCTTCTAATAGATCATCTATAGAATATTTATTCTCTCTAGACAAAATGTCTACGTCTTCAAGTCTCAAGCCAATTTCAACATACATTTTCTTATTCTGCTACTTTAGTTAGTACAATGTGATAAAGGGTAGATTTTATTAGGATCATTGAGTTCTTTTACTTTCCTATTCATTCTTATATGATCATTGAATTAGGATAAATATCTTCTATGATACATTTTTATCTTATTTAACGATTCTTGAATGATGTTGAGCCTTGGATATAATATGGTACCACCCAATATTATACTTAAAGTTATAAATCCCTGAAAATAAGTGTAACTCTAGGGATAACTTAAAAGAATTCCCCAATGTCACATCAACAACACTTACTCTCACTATAGGTTGGTTCACTTATGACATAGGGTAAATCCTAGGAAATATTTTTGATAGTTGTGTAGGTATACATTCTCCAACCTATGTCCCTAATTTCATTATTGCAAGTTTTTTCACCCAATATCTCTTATACCTTGTCAAAACCTATGCTCTTCTCCTCTATCTCACCCATATATTCTTTTAAAAAAACATGCCACAATAAAACATCTCTAGTACCTTGTGAGAACCTCTACTCTTAACCTTTATCTCACTCATATCTTTCTTAGAATATATAAAAGCATATCCTCCAAAATAAAAATTAAATCATCTTCATCAATAAAATTTACATAATTTGGCCCATGTGTGTCTTCAAACATACCTTCTTTAATCCATTTTCTAAATTAAGGGAGAATAACTTTAACAATAAAATATTGAAACTCAGAACACGATGGATTTATAGGGACTATGGTTTATTTGTTCTCATATATCCCTATCATTTTCAAATCCAAAAATTCTCTTAAGTTGATATTGGCACTTTTTTATTCTTTCTATTCCAATCACTTGGTTTTTAAACTCTTGAAATAGATGTTTCAAGTCTTTTGTAACTTCGTCAACATTACCATTGCATTTGTTTTTTAATCAATTATATATATTGCCCTAGGTTTTGTTTTATACATGGAATTTGATTTTGTTAATGAACCAAGAAAGTCACCTTATCTTAAGGCGATTAGATTTTGTTTTATATTTCTCACTTTTTCTTGAGCCTCACATAAATTCTTCAAACTTTTCTTGGTTAGGAAAACGTAAAACTCTTCACTGAATGCATCTATATAGGAAATAATGATGGTAGAAACTAAAAGTTATGTTTATTTAAGAAAATTTTGAAGTTTTTGATCAAATATCTTGATGAACACTTTGATTGTTTCATGGAATCAAATATACAAAGACAATATGCTAATTTCCCTAGAACAAAAGGTTCATATAATTTTTCTGATTCAACTATTTTTATGCATAATGGTGTATTTTTTGTTTCAATTTTTTAAAATCCTTTTCCCTTTACTTTTTTTTGGTATGTTTGATTTGCATACCTCATGTACTTAGGAAATGTGCATCAATCTAGTAATGATCAACTTTCACAATAAAAGGAAAATATAAATTAACCTACCTAGTCATGTCTGCTTGAGTTTTAAGTTCTCATCAACACATTTAGATTGACTCTCCCCATGTCATCCACAAGAGTGAAATCAATTCTTTTAACATGAAGCTAGGAATGATTCTATGGAAAATGCTTCCCTTATAATGGAGTGGATTTCTACTTTTTCCAACATATTTCTAACCTACACAATTTAAATGTAAACCCATCATTCCTTCTTGCTTGCATTAACTAAGGTATGTTCATCCCTCAATATTCATAGACTCTACAATGGTTGAGACTCACTACAATGAGAAAATCAATCAAGTTGTTGATGATATTATGAATAAACAATATAATGACCCAAAAAAAAAAAAATAACATGATTAATGAATGATGCATACCTACTTAATTTTTTCAATTTCCAAGTCTAGTGGAATCATCAATGATAAAAAAAACATAAATGGAACCCACTATGAATGGGACAGTTGGATTTCTAATTTTATTGTCACATACATTTTATTGCTAATTTTGTACTAGTTGGATTGCTAATTTTATTGTCAAATGCATACCCTAAGAATGCATGTTTGTATGTCATCATCAATCATTTCTCCAACACTCATCACATACTCATACATAGCTCACTATCGCCACATCTAAGAATATCCTCAAAATTGTCCAAGTGTTTTTCCTCTCCTCCACAAGACCATCAAGACACCCAAATTGAATAAAGACATCCCCATGCTCCACTAGCTTTCGCATACCCAAGTCCATGAACATAACGTAAAACCTGTAAATCATCAAATCAATCATGCAATCATCTCATGGTGTCTCAATGATTACAACACCACCTCAAGGTGCTCTACCAAGTTTGATTCATATCCATTACTCATATTGTTGGTCAATTCACTCCACTCTTGATGTCCACAGATATGAAAAAAATTGGCATGTCCAAGCCTTCCTGAAACTAAACCATTGCCCAAGTGTCTTACACCAATGTCTCACCATAGATGCAACCAATCCTGCCCAAATCCACTATTGGAATTTTTAGATGATGTCTCCATTAAGATCCCCACCTACCAAGTCTACTCTAAAGGGACCCGTAATTTGTCTGAATCACTGAAGCACTTGATCCATCTAGGTGATTTGATCCAAGATCATCAACAAGCCATATATCCTTTAAGACTACACACAACCATGTGAACGCTCTCCTAGTCACAACCATAGATCCATCAATTTGTCATCTCTGACTCCTCAACCCAAGGCATCATCATCCCATTATGCTCTCACTCTGGCTAGCTCGCATATCCATCAATATGTATCCACTCACATTAGCCATTTCACCATTGGGTCACTAAGTCCTCATCTTGGATCATAGTGAAATCTAGATGACTAATATTCAATCAATTCACAAGATGATTTTCTATATCAAATTATGTTTCCCTATGTATTTATCACTCTCATCCAAATGGTCTCAATTCTTAATTCATGAGAACCACTTTCCCAAACTCTCTCATGTCCAACTATAACTTAAGCTCTACAAATATTTTTCATCCGCCATCATTCTCTGAGGCATTGGCCCCATCCACATTTGGGTTGAATACCTATTGGAAAACCTTCACATCAATTTATCCTATCTAACTCATACATGAATTGGATATCATTGCAATTAAAAATGTGCACCAACTCTCACAGCCATTGTAATGACTGTCATTCCCTCCAAAGTCTTGGAGTGGTCCATGTGTTAATCTGTCAAGTGAGATCCATGGTACCCTCATCCTCATGCTAGAAAGTCCCATCATGAAAAAATGATGTATCATGTTGGGCTCTTTGCTAAGCCACCTAAACACACATCCTATCTTGTCACAAAACCAATTGAGTTTGCATACCTAACCCTGCCTTTCCATAATTGTGTGTGTCCTTCTTAGATCTTTGCTTTCATACCAACTCCTTTGGTGAAGATATCTACTGCTATTTTTGGGTGGTCTGCTACTCTGATAGAAGCTTCAATTTGGTGAAAAGCACATCATTGCTTCTACTTTGGCTTTGAAACCAAAGATATCAGTGGAAAGCTATACTATTGTTGTTTGGTTACTGCCTGCTCTGATACCAACTTTAAGTTGGTGAAGAGAAAAACATTTCGTATTCTCTTGTATATATTGAAGCTTTTTCTCTCTTTGTATTTTTATCTAAAATTGATTTCATCATCTTGACTCAAAAAAAGTTATAAATTATAATTAAAATGCAATACTTTATTATTTTAAGATAGGAAAAATTAGGAATTTATGCATTGAAATAAGAAATAAGAAATAAAGTATTGTGAATTATTAAGGAGTCGCTATTATATTAATTGGAGGCCCTTATTTTTCTCCTCTATTTTTCTTTGTCTTCAACGGTCCTTACATCCCATTGACTTGAAACTTTTATACATTGTAATCGAATTGTAGTGTTTTGTGATTCTAAGATGATAAAAACTAGGAATTGGTGCATTTTTGTGGGCAAAAAGATGTATGGTGGGTTCTCCTTAGTCAACAGTTGAATGTAATAATCAGAGTTTCACTATCCATTGTGCCCTGTAGACAAGGGGACACCATTAACTCACACATTGATAAAATTTAGTAACACATCCAATTGGTCCATTTTATTTAGATGATGAATATGAATATTAAGAAATAACCTTTAAAATGAATACTATTTATAACTTTAATGGTATGTTTGTCATTATTGGAAATAACCCTTAGTCGCTCCATTACACTTTTGTCTTCTAGTTAAGAGAAAGCACTATCGCAACCCTAGGGGCCTCACATGGTTACAAGATGCACTTGGTGCACCATGTCCTCTAAGGCCTATAACATTGAGATGTTGCATAGCTTCCTAGTGTAGAACAATGTTAGTTCACCCAAGCTATGTAGCTACTTATTCTCTTCATTAAGTTTTACTACAATATTGACTTCAACAATTTTCTTCTTTAAAAATGTGAAATATAAGTATATACAGGAACAATCATCACCAACACACATACAACAAATATATATAGGGAAGTCAACACTTATCTTAACCCCTACAAAATTTACTCATATGTGAACAATAAAATATACAAAGTACAAATCCTGGCACTTGGAAAATTACAAAAACTTGACAACATTAATTTCAGCAATGTATGGATCGCAAGTCATCGCAACATAGTTCTAAGTAAAAGTGTTAAGCCGCTCTGGTATAATACTCTACTAAATGAGTACCTTTGTATGAAACTATTTCTCTCTAAAAAACCAAAAGTTTTAGTGTATTGGAAACCCCAAATTTAGTCCGAACACTAAATTTTCCATCCACCCAACCAAACTCCAATGTTTTATCCATGTCACCTTGATATCGCACTGTCTCTTAGTGTGATATCCCTCTATGATCATTGCATGCACTATCTCTCTATGATATCACAACACGCCCCAAATTGTCTCACAAAGGTACGGAAATATCCATCAGAATCCCTAGCCCACATGCTCCCAGCTACAACCTAACTCGAAGAAATTATATCAAGTCATACTCACTTACTCCACATGACTTACAATCATTGTAAGGATTGATTGTATGCCTACTACATGATCATTCTATCCCTTGTCTCACATGACCCACCTTGTTGCTCGCACAAATTTCCAAACCCTCTAACAAGGCTCAACTGACACACTTATATAACTGACCCAATTTCTCACATAACTTTCTTATGTAACTACTCACATGACTCACCTAGGACACTACTATGAATACTCACCTGGCTTGCTTGCACAACTTGCCTAGTCCACTTCGACAACTCATCTCACCTAATTATGCCACTACTTGCCCGGACCACCCACAATATTTCTCAAATATATATCTCTAACCGCTAACATGACTGGGCTAATCATGTTGTGTGCCATTTACCCTCACTATAAATGCTCCCAAAAGAATCGCCCATCATCCATTTTTGGATTCCTCCTCTCAAAAAACTATCATATATATACACATTAATTGTTCCACTACATTGTGTCTAAACGACCCACTTCATATGATCCCTTTGCAGAACCACACAATTCACATGACCACATAGTCCTCCACCCATTTGAGTCATCTTTTCTTGCACGAGTCTCTCTCATGACCTTCTCTTACACCCATGGCCTGACATGACTCTATGCACGACCACACTCTTGAACAACTCATATAACTCCATATGTTGGTACACCCTCATCCAACAAAAACTATCATCATAGTATTTGTGATATATTTTTCACAAATCTTGTGTTGGGGAAGTCACCCATGGAACGCCCTCTAGTTAAAGGTGTGCCTAACTATGAATATTGACAAAAACACACCTTCCTTTTCCTGTAACTCGATAATAATAATGTAATTTCAAATTTCATATATGTTCATGTGTTCATTAATAAAAATCCTTAATATGCTCATTAAAAAAGACATTTCATACTTTTCCATCTAATTCATTTCTTCATTAACAAACACATCAATTACTCTATTCTTATAACACAAGGAAAAAAAATTAATTAATAGAATTTTAATGACATGAATGAATTTAAAAACTATTCAATGATGCCACTTGACCTAGAATCTAATTACGGCAATAGGTTTTGATGAGTGGTTAGTTATCATATTTGGCCCATGTGATGCAACAACGACATTCATGAAGCTAATGAATGATATATTCTGCACTTCTATAAGCTCATTTTTTATTATTTTTTTGGATGGTTTACTAGTATACATTTCTACATAGGAGGACCACAACCCACATTTGGTGCAGGTGCTAGAGACTTTAAATAAGCACTAATTGTTGGCATATCTGAAGATGTGTAAATTTTCACAATAGCCTTTGGTGTATTTGGGATATGTCATAGGTGGTGGAGAGTTGAATATAGAGCCTTCCAAGATGGAGGTCATGATAAAGTGGTATGTAAGTTTTACTAAAAAAAATTTGAGGATATGTGTTTTGGAGAGAATTTCGTGAAAAACATCTCAGGCATTTTTTTTATAGACATTGTGGTAAACTCTCATCTTCTCGTAAATGGTATATCAAGCATATTTTTTAAATACTCGAGGGAGGGAATATTTAAGAGAATATATATGGGTTCCTTTAAACGAATAGTTCGAGGTTCTTTTGTTCACATTCTCTTCTTCTATCATATATATTCGTAGTGAATTTTTTGTGTATGTCAATCCTTGTGTATTTCAATGTTTGGATTTTACTTTGTATGAATGGAATGGTTTTGACATGCAATTTTCTTTTAATTTTCATAATTTTCATATGACATATCTTTGGTTGCTTTGACTAGTGTGTTATTAAACTTTACTACGTTTTGAAGACCTACCTTCAGTGGTTGCTTGATGAAACTTTCTCCCATTAAGTAGAGATATAAAGACCTTGTTCTTTCGGGATATTACAATAAGTTATCGAGAGGATGTAACTCCACAAAATGTGCATGTCAAAGTGAAAAAGGGTTGCTTCAAAATCCCTCATTCTGTAGCACCCCTATCTTTCTTCTAGTTGTATATTATAATTCATTCATAACAATTTATTTCATATGCTTGATTGAATTATATATAAGCCCTAATATCTACATGTGTTCTAAGTTGATGAATAGATATTACATAAAGCATTATAAACTATGTGATAATTTTTGCTTTACTATTTTTACATTTGGTTTCTTTTCCATATTTTAATATTTGTTATATCATGAAATTATTATATAAGACTTGGTTTAAATATATTAATAACTTGACAATTCATTTATGATTATTGTGAGTTTATATTCATGTTTATTTTGATATTTATTTTGAAATTTTGAGATTTGCAATCATGATAAATGATGGTTCTTGGGTTGTTATAGCTTAAATATACCTCAGGCTGAAGAAAGGCAGGTCTAGGGTAACATCAAACCACACTTAACCTGGTAGCTAGCCCTACGAGCTTGGGAGAGGGCTCTCTCCTTGTCAATCTCAAAAATAATATGGCAAATAAGGCTTGAGATGATTGATATGACTACTAATTTTAGGCTATGTATGTTTTCTCAGAGGATTTTCTTTGATTTTAATGGTTGGTTGCTAGATCAGATGAGGAAGGCAGCTTTGAGTCCGGGAAATCAATTCAGATTTGCAGAGGTTTCTGTGGGGAAAGATAGGCAAGTGTTTTAGCACTTCGATATGAATGTGATGGTGAGTCTAAAGTCTGGTGTGGAGTTGGAGAGGGCATGCAAGTTTCATGAGTCCTCTTCAAACAACAAAAAACATTTAAAACTAAATAGAGCCCCAAGGCAGAGCACTGAACATCAATGGTTTCCACCCTTTAATCTTGATTCATTTAGTTATGCAGAAAAAGATAGATGATGGAACATATACACATAAGATAAACTAAATAACAGAGGAGAAAACATTGCTAATTCACATTACCACAAGAATCCCAAAAAATGCTGCAAAACCCTGGTTCATTTCCTTGCCAAACTGCAATAGTGATTTACAAAGTAGCTCAATGCATTCACAAGAGTCCAACCTTGAAAAATGACTAAGAAAGTACAAGATATAGAAATCAAACCACCTATGCTAGCCATCAGGGGTCAAATCCATGAGTCAAGGAGCTATTTCAACAACATCTAAACTAAGAACTGGAAAATAGGTAGTGGAACAGCTTGCCTCTAAAACTATGGAAACTGATTCATACATCCTCAAACCAACTCTAGCTGATGTATCTACCCCCTCTAGTCATTTGTTTTATCATTTTTACATCATAGTACATCATATTACATCATCAATTTACCAGAGAGGGAAGAAAAAGTCAAACTGAGAGCAAAACTAGGTGAAATCCTCAGTTTTTAGGAAAAATAGGCAAAATTTTGCCTGATGCACAGTGCCCTAAGCCTAATGCATGAACTAGTGGATCTATCAGAGTCATATGAGAATTATTGGAAGTGTCTTCTCCACTTCGCACTTGGTGAAATGATGGAGGGTTAATAACCATGTGTTGATACTAGGCTTCAAAAGGACTTGTCATATTAACACTTTAATGAGAAACACATTGATGAAAGAGATGTCGATGAATCTCATCTATAGAGAGGCACTAATGTGTGAGATGGTCTTTCCCAAAACCTTACAAGGACAAAGATTTTTCCTCTTCTTATCTTTTGAGACACCCGCAACATTATCTTGGGTTTGTGATGCTCCTTGTTCCTCATTCAAAGGTTTAGATTTATTCTCTTTCCTTTTAGCTCCTAATTTGTAAAGGTTTGTTGTTGATGTGGACTCAATTGACTTGACCACAAAGGTTGGTACAAGAGAATTAGGAGTCTGAGTATGAGGTTTTCTAGCTAGGGTACTAGACTATATACTCATTTGAACCATTTGAAAGGCTGGCTCACCAATGCTTTGAGAAGAGATGCACCCCACTACACGATAGGCATGGGCTCTTGGTCTGTCATTCACAGGACCAGTCGATGATGAGGAGCATTAGGAATGATCTCATATAAGGTACCTACTTGAGAATATATCAAGTGAAGCTTATGGGCATGGTATGATGCATTACTCCTCAATTTGGGCTCCTACTATGGCTACATCTTCAATAATATTAGGCAAGAAGGACTATATGAACCACTCATGCAAGAATTAATTAAGGAACTTGGTTCCAAAGAGACTTCATCTTGTTCTATAATCATGAATATCATAATAAATGTGTGGAGTTATCTTGATAGAAGTTGGTGAGAATCTTTCCTCTAATCTCTTACCTAACATGGAATTGAAAGTGATTGACAAAATCCTTTGCTAAAGATGTGGAATTATCATAAGTGTCGCACTTAAAGTCAGTGTACCATTTGGAAGAATCTTTGGTAAGAGTCCACCAGAATAAGTGAAACCTTATGCTACCATACATGAATGAGTTGGATGAGCACCATAAGCTATAAGTGGTATACGGTTTTCACGATCTTCTTCGGGATTAGTATCGAACTTAGGAATGTCTATTGGAATTTTATTTGGGACACATGACCATGTTCGGTTATGCTTAATGGGATCGTTCATTAACATAGAAAAATCAAACAAAGTGTTTCCAAGAAAGGTGAGTTGAATGATGCTTGGGATGGGATAGCTCCTCCACCCAAAAGTGATTTGGCTAGAGGTGTTTTCTCTCATACCAATGTAAACCTATTACTATTTAATGCCCCCAACAACAAAAGGATTTCCAAAAGGTTGTTAACTTCATAGGCCAAAGGGAAATCCATGCAGGAAAAACCATTAATGCATGGGAACCATTATAGGAATTTCCTATGCTTGTTCACTGTGTTTTGACATCTCTAGGATCATAGAAGTATGAAATAATTGTCAATTATCACTATCAACATAGTGACATGATTGTATGGAAGTACATTGAGTACTATCAAGAAAGGTGAAATTATTTTGTTCTCATCTACTAGCACTCCTACCATATCCCAATTTAAAAAGAGTAAGACATTTTTCCATTAATGCATGGGAACCATTATAGGAATTTCCTATGCTTGTTCACTGTGTTTTGACATCTCTAGGATCATAGAAGTAGGAAAGAATTGTCAATTATCACTATCCACATAGTGACATGATTGTATGGAGGTACATTGAGTACTATCAAGAAAGGTGAAATTATTTTGTTCTCATCTACTAGCACTGCTACCATATCCCAATTTAAAAAGAGTAAGACATTTTTACTATGTGGTTAGATGCCACGATATGTTGTGGATTTAGTAAGTCACATAGACTAGCTAAGGAATGTGTAACCTTATTCCGTAACAACTATTACTCACTCTAGAAACAATAAGAGTTAATAGGATCTCCATCATTGTACCATTTCACTCTCAATAAAGTCAAGGTATTTAAAAGGTATACACTGATATCCGTTTTGAATTTATAATAAGTAATTTTAAAGAAAGTGGAGTATATTGAATCCTTTGAAAACATTGATCAATATATGATCCAAATAGATTAGAAATTATTTTTAAAAGTTCAAAATAATTATTGCGTGTGTATTTTTAGAATAAAAAGGATAAAAATTTACTACATTATAATTTATAAAGAAAAGTAAAAATTTTACCACTTGAATTTAGAAATAAAAATTAATTAAACAATTTAAGATATATATTTTTCACATGGTGGGAAAACCTATCATAACCTGGTTGTCAAACTAGTAGTGAGGACAACCATCTCTCGTTGCAGCCTCACTCATCACTATTATTTAAGGAAAACGAGGGCATTTAACTCATCACCATTATTTAAGGAAAACCAGTGCATCTCGCACATCACCACTATTTTAAGGAGAAAACCAGGGCACCTAGAATAACCAGAACTCATCGATATCGAAATATCTCAACAGGAAAATCAGGCCATGTGGAATAATCGACTCAACACAGTTATTCAAGGAAAACCACCTCATGTGGAATAACCAGTTGGTGGTTCATAAGGGGGTAGGATTTCACTCCTGCGAGATGCCTCTGGGTCTTGGGATGTTAACTCGTTTCTTTACTTCTAAGGAAGATGAGTCTCAAAACAACTCCAGGCCCAAAAACAACTTATAATATTATACCAACTAGTAATAAAAATATTATAATAAATATTTATTTTAAATTCAAAAAATAGTGTTTGAATTAAAAGAAATTATGCACAAATTTAGTTCAAGATAATCACAAAAGACTTAAAAACGTTTAAAAACCTATTTAAAAGTAAAAATAAAAGTATATATATATATATATATATATATATATATATATATATATATATATATATATATATATATATATCTTTAAATTGAGTAATTAAATTTACCTATTTACATTGCTATTTAGTAAATTGTTTCAAATAGAATATGACACACAAGTTTGGAAAAAAAAAGCCAATAAAAACTTCTTTGAGACATCCTTATATTAAATGAAAGCCATATTGAGTTAAATTTGAATTTAAAACAAAAAAAGAAAAAGAAAAAATAAAAACACTCATTTGATTAAAGATCATTTCATGATATTCAACCATGGCTTGATTGTGGTTGACCATGGTTGATCATGGTTGATCATGGCTGACCATGGTTGATCATGACTGACCAAAGAGACATTTTCTTATCATTATGGTTGACATTGTTCAACTTTATAGAAGTTTGTTGACCATGTTAAACTAGCCTAACAATAGATATATTGATTTACCATTATTGTTCATCAAGGTTAATCACAATGGGCCATGGTTAATGATGGTTGACCATAGAGACCTAGGTTTACCATCTTCAACCATAAAGATGTTGATTACCCATGTTGCACCATGCTAACCATAGATATGTTGAATGATCATTATGGTTAACCATAGATATGTTGATTTACCATTATCCCATACCATATTCAACCATATAGGTCTTGGTTGACCACAATGTGCTAGCATGGTTGATCATGGGTGGCCAAGTTGATGTCCATTGACCATTACGGTTAATTGACCATGGCTGGCCATGCTTGATGTTGGTTTAAGGTGGTTGATCATGGTTAACCAAGTTAGATGATTGTAACCCTAGAGATTTTGATTGACCATTACCATTGATCATGGTTGATTATATCTGACCATGGTTGATCATGGCTTACCATGGTTGACTATGTTTAGCCATTATAACCATAGTGGTCTTGGTTGACCATTGCCCTTGATCATGGTATATCATAGTTGACCATTATTGCTAACCATAATTGACTTTGGTTAAACCATATTCTAACAATCTAATAATGTTTACCTTAATTAACTACACAGTTTTTTAAAATAAATCTATTTTTCATTAATTAATTCTTTTTTAAAGAAATCTATTTTTTATTAACTAAATTTTTATAAATAATTTATGATAAATAACACAATAAATTTTAAATAATATTTTGTAATTTTTTAATTTAAACCTAATTTAAACCATAGTTGAAATAACCAATAAAATTATGATTCTAAATTCCTTGAATTAAAATATAACATCAAATAATGATTTGAACTTTCATGAACTGATTAGAGAAGAAGTCATTTAAATATAAATTCAAATAACAAAACATAGAAACTCTATAATTTTATGTTTTCCATTGTTAACTTAAGTTCAATTATACAATGTATAGGGTTTTAAAATTTCACACTTCTTTTATCCTAAATTCATCTGTGAAGTTGAAACGCCGTTAAATTAACACAGTAAGATTCAGAACAGTAAAGAATAACTCCTTTTAAATCTGATCGTGCTCAATAAAGAATAACTCCTTTTAAATCTGAATATTGCTCTTAAAAAATCGAGTTGAAAAGCATCCTCCTAATGCCATGCACATAACGCTGAACTAAATGTTCTTTACTTTCCGAGACTAAATTTTCGTGGGAGCCATAATATGTGAAAGAGGTACAAACGACCACAGTCAATGCTGTGAAAGGAAAATTTGAAATTGTTTGTCTGGATCTTCGTTGTTTTTAGCGGTTTCTTCTTCTGCATCATCCGCTTCTCCTTCCTCGGCTTGCTTGGATTTCGATTCTATAAATTGAGATTCCTCTCAAGCACCAGCGTTTGGACATACTGCTTGCCAGCGCGTCTTTCGATATTGGTGTTTCCCCAGGAGAAGAGTCTTGGCCAAGCTTAGTCGTCGCTTCTGTTTTTCTCCCTTCCACCAATTCCTTTTGCATTTTCATCATTTTGTCTAATCGCCTCTGGATACCTTGTGCTTTAACGCCGTAGATTTTTCCTTAATTGAATCTTGTTTTGACTGTGGCAGCAATCACCTCCTGCTTCTGTTGTTCGGAGATGTGACGCAAAGGCAAGGAGACACCATCATTATTCAAATTTTGGGAATGACAATAAGCTTTCTGAATCTTTTCATTTTCCCCAATCTTCCTTGCATATCTAAAGCTGACCAACCAAACTGGGACTGAACAACCCAAACCAGGTCGCCCAAGATATTTCACATACCTAAGATAAGCCACATGTCGGATCCACAAATTGTGTGGATAACTCATATAATGTGAGGATATAACTCATAAATTGCGTAGATAAGTGGTATATTATGCCTAGATAATTTGGATACCCAAAGAAGATAACTCGCGTATTTGTCATATTCCGCGGAGAAAAATGGTATATGAGCTTGATAAGAAGCATATTTGACTTATATAACTGCGTATCTAAACGACATAAATCACATAACACTGGCTAATCGCGATATTCTATAAGGAAAATGCACGAAATGTGAATTAAGTGACGCGCATTTGTAAATTATAATGCAATATCCGAGTTATTTACATGGTATATGCTGATTATCAAATGATATGGGATTATCTCGCTTTAAATATGCGGCTTATCCCACTTCAATATGCGACTTATCTGATCCATTACGCGAATTATCATAAGGACAGGGGATTATCGCCTCCAGATTATCAACGCGGTCGTGGTTAAATGGTTCGCGAAGCCCCTACTAGTCTGTAATGGCAATTCCAATCTCTGTGCGTCGGTAGATGTGATACACATTTCACTCACTATCGCCTTCATCTACTACTCATTGTTCGCAATCCATTTATTGAAGCAGAATTCGATAATGAACTGAAGGCTCTAGGAATGCTGCAATCAGCGTCCATTCTCTTAATCTGAATCTCTATGCGACTCTATCCATCAGTTTTAGGGCATACTTTTTTAAACAAAGCCTATCATTGCTGCAATTGGCATCCGTTCTCTCAATTTGAATCTTTGTGATACTCTCCATTAGTTTACCCACGCCATACTTTTTTAAACAAATCCATGAGATATCTATAATATGTCCCATTTAACTGGTGACACTTGCCTATTATGCGTCACTGTAGCGGATGATGGTCTTGTATTGAAATAGTTGACGTGTTTTCTAAAGGCTTCAGTAGTCCGTCAAACCTCCGTGCCAACTCGCAGCTTTCGCCTAACTTACAATTACAGTATCATAGACCATGTAGTATAAAGACCAGTAAGTTTATGATCCCGTTAGCACCAACGTAATAAAATAAAGTATCTAACGTATACTGCGTTTATTCCAAAATGACATTAGTTGGTATACACCGAAGAGTAACGCTTTCTAACTAATATAGAGAAATTTCATTGGTAGCGCATATAGAAGTGTGAGTAGATGGAACTTGGTAATGAAGTTTAGGGCGTTAGTTTCCCTGGTTTAAATTTATATTTTGAAGTGTTTATTGAATTTATTAGTTGGTAAACTACTAAATTCAATAAACACTTCAAAATCAAAGGGTGCCATTCTTGTAATCATAGTCAAAATTCTCTTTCATTCCATTGGCGGTAAATATCGCACTTTGCGAGTTTCAAAGTTCACTTATATGTCTCTTACACCTGTCCCTATACATATACAATTTCAACTCGAACATTGGAGCCTTGTCGGATTGAGATAGCTATAATCTGTCGAGATAAAATTTCTTCATTATCCAACAATCATTTGTCAGAACCCTTCATTATCCAACAATCATTTGTCAGAACCCTTGGTTGTATTTGTCAGAACCCTTGGTTGTAGTTCTTGTAATGAAGTGTGTCATTCTTATAATCATCCTCTAGTACCGATTTAATTACAATTTAACTGTGACTGTGAAAATGGTTGTATTTGTCAGAACCCTTGGTTGTAGTTCTTGTAATGAAGTGTGTCATTCTTATAATCATTCTCTAGTACCGATTTAATTACAATTTAACTGTGATTGTGAAAACCTGTCAGAACATAGCTCCTAGCTATTAATGATGTTTCCAATTTAAATTTAAATTTAAATTCACTGTATATTAAGTAATTATTTTTGCAAGCAAGAAAAAATAACAGATTTATATTAGTAATTGTTTGAAACGGTACAAAGATATACTCAAAGAATAGAATATTTGGAAGATCATCTCCTCAAGAATACAGTAAAAAATAAACTCATAACTAAATTAAATCTACACAGAAAAAGCAAGTTATTTTATGCATTCCCACTTCTTACCATAATTTATATAGGGTAGATTGGTTATGGCATGGTGATTTTAGATTTTGGATTATATTCATTTAATTTATTTTCTTTCTTTAAGAAACATTAGGTTTTAGTTAATCAAACACAAAGCTTGATCTTATTCCAAAACTAAAAAACAATTTGTTTTTCCTTGTCATTCTTAAGGCAATAATAATAAGATCATATGCTTTCTAGTAGCATCTCTTTTTAGTCCTATGCCTGAAATCAAATACTATGTCCAATTACACTTTAACCTCAGGCTTATTTTTTTATCTTTGAAAAAGCAAAAACTTATCATAATTAAGCTATCCAATAACATGGAAGAGAACCATCATCTCTTTATGTTTTTATATTTTCCTCACATTTAAGAAAATTTAAACGATTAAGGGAAATTTAGCAAAAATTTAATAATAATTAGATTTATTCTATATTAAAAAAATTATTATAATTTATCTTTATGAAAAAATTAAATTAATTAATTAATTTATGTGTTTTACTATTAAATTTTTTATTCATATAAAAAAATTGCGTATTTATTGATATTGAGTATTAGTAATTTAAAAATGAAATATTAAATATAAAAAATAAAAAAATTGAAAATGAAATTTTAATATATAAACCTGAAATGTGAAAATTTTAAATTTTAAATATTTAAACATAATATGATATCTCTTAATTTAATATGGAAATATAAGTAAAATGTTTTAAATTTAAATTTATTATTTACCCACCAGAACGTAGTAATGTTTAAAATTTAATGTAATTTTATATAAATATTTTAATAATTCAAATGAATCATGATATTTCATAAGGAATCATTTAATATACAAGTTAATGGGTATGTTGAAACCTTTTCACTTCTTTAAAATTTTGCATTATCCGTTTGTTCTTTTGCCCTTATTTTCTTTGTTTTATAAATTTCATCACTTCAAGTGTGTCTTTTTAGTGCTTTTAGTTTTTATTTTTATGTTTTTAATTCATTCCATCAATAAATAAATAAATAATATAAATTTATTTATATTTTATAAAAAATAAATAAACATAAAATTTATTTTAAATTTTATTTGTATAAAGTATTGATGTGATAATATTATACGTCAAACTCGTAAATCACTGAAGCACTTTACATCAATGAGACATTTTGACTATATACAACTCCCAAATAAAGCATAAAGAGAACTACCAACACATCACACAAAATCGAGAGCAACCCACGCATTACACGAAATGAAAATCAATATTGAAACAATCAATTCGGTTAAACATTAAAATAGAACACATAGATCAGCCAAACCATTTTTAGGTGATAAGTATTGTATTAAACCAAATCTATTGATGTAGTGAGTAGCCTTTTTTTAGAAACAAAAAAACTATAGCTACTTCAAATAAAAGCAGCTAGAATTACTTTGTTACCTTTGATTTTCCGGAGAAAAACATTGACAATCCTTACTTTTGCTACATAGGCTTATCAGTTATTTCTTCCAACTACCATTGTTGTCATTCACAACATCCACTTTGCTCTTTGGAAACTAAACATGTATCTCAGTTCTTCCTGGATGTCTAAATTTCTTAGAAAACGATATTATGTTTCAGGTCATTACATATACATTTTCATTCAAAACATAAAAAAAAGGATATAAGTGCCCATTATATTTGACTACTTACCATCACCATTCTCAAACTCTAAGAACTTGATCTTCCTTGGCCCTATTTGAATGATGACTGCTGACCATCACCAATCTCGAACTCTCACAACTTGATATTCCCAGGTCTATGCTACACCCTTAATTCAACATGCCATCTTCTACCTGATGTGAGCACCTAAGAAATTTGTTGATGTAATGAGTATATGTGCTACTTTTATGCCTACATTTTCAGCCACAGATCCACCACTGAGAATAATGTTTCCCAAAAATTTCTTTGGATGAAGGGATTGTACTTCAGAAACTCACTTCAAAAGTCCATGTTCTTGTGATGTTATTGAGCTATATGGTTCCTAAAATAGCTTAAAAAAAAACCGTTGCAGTCTAGAAAAATCATTCAGGAACCGCTGTAAAGCATTCTAATCAAATTTTGATCATATGTCACTAAATGACCAAACAATAGATAGATAGGTGTTAAAAGGAGATGAAAGTTTTGAACGAATTGGTAGAACATCAAACTGATAAATTTTAAAAGAAGATGAAAGGGGTAGACTAATGTCTAGCCTCACCAATTTCAAAATGGAACATTTTTGGTGTAATTATCTAGTAAGGAGTATATGAGAGAAATATGTAATGTAGCAAACCGACATAAAGGGAAACAATATTAGCCACATATCCAACATCCCGAATCATTTAAAAAAATTCCTTATAGCACCGCTTCCCACATGCTCGAAGCACAAGGCAATGTGGTGGTCTGCATGATTATGATAAGAAAGAAGAAGGAAGGTGGCATGCACATGCATAAGAGGTGGTTCGCAGAAAATAGAATTAGTAGGAAGGAGGTACAAAATGAAGAGGATACAACAACAAAGGTGGAGCAACATTTTATGGAAGGCGAAGAGGCTCAACGATACCAAGCGTTGGTTAACAGGTATGTTCTTTGCCTACATTTTGTTATGCTCGTCAATATCTCATTTTTTGAATGGGGAATGCATGGGGGCAAGAGGGCATGGGAGAGAGAGAGATTCAGGTTATGAGAATTGTTGGGATGTGAATGATGGCAAGATTTATTGCGACTACAGAAGTTATGCATGGATATTACTCGACTTAGGAAATGTATTCTTGTGCAAGGGGTCTACTGAGGTTTCATTGGGCTTTTTCATTCTCCTCTAGTGCATGGGGATCATAGGGATGGGTAGGGAAGTCTGCTGGCTGAATGAAACTTGTATGTTCTTCTTCTTGGCAAACTTAATGGGAAAGGGTAAGATAGTGGTAATTTCAATAGAGTTAATTCTATTCTATATCTTGGAATGAGGCGTGCAGGCTTGGGCTCTGTGGATGTCAGGGGCCATGAGGGCGAACATCTAGGCCTCAAGGGGAGTGAGTAGGGGGGTGGGTTTCTAGGACAAGAGCCCTTCAAAGGTTGGGAATTGGTATGTTTGGAAAGCCAACCATGCCAGTGTTATCTGACACTAGCAGCGAGGGATGGTTCGTAAAATAGGGGAGGGATACTTGGTCGAGGAATGGGCTCAAAAGATGAGAGGCTAAGGTGATTAGAGGAAAGAATGGAAGAGAGGCAGTTAGCGGGATAGGGGATGATTTCAGCCAACAGGGGGCACTAGGGAGAAGGAGCGGGGATCCTTTCAAGCCAGCTTCTAAGCATTTGGGCCTGTGGGCAATCACACAATATGTGGCAGAAATCGTGGCCATTATTGGCATAGGGAAGGGGGCAAGAAGGGTTGTTTGGGGCATCTTAGGTGGGGGACTTTAACACTTAGGGGCTTTGAATAGGATACATGGGGGGAAGAAACTTTGGATGAAGAGAACGAGTGGCTGTCGCTCCAGTAGTTGGATGATAATAAATATCTCTCCATCCGATGACACTCCAGCCGAATCGCATTGTTCTGGGGACAGATGTTAGAGCTGCTTTTTTCTTTTTAAAACTTTGAGGTTCACACTCGGAATTATTCGCGATATTTATACAATAGAAATCTAAATACCACCCTTGTTCGTCTATTCTATACATACAAATTGTGGTTTTCTTGTGAATATTAAGGTCTGATTATTATGAAACTCGTCACAAAAAAGCACGTTGCATTGTATTCCTTATTCCTTACGAAGCTTGTTAAGGTGGTTTAAAATAAGTAGATTTGTTTTGAAGGATTGATTGTCTTTTGTCACTGGTTGGCATCTTATCACAATTAACATTAATGGAGCTCTAACGCACATTTTAAATTGAAATTATCAGACACCCTTTCCAAAATATTAAGCTAAACTTGTATATTATTTGGCTAAACCTACTCGCCTTCTATCTTATCATCCACTTGTCTATTATGTCCTTGAAAGGAAAGTCACTTCTCTGCATATATAGCTTTGCCTACACCTTTCATGCTATAAATCTCGTGAGATTTTGTATTATTCAAATTTTTTGTTATTTGAAATTGGCGGGTACTTTTTGAATCACCAGCCATGTCATCCTATGGAATAATAATGGAAATCTATGCAATCAAATTTCCTGTTATTTACAATGAAAATCGAAAACCCTAAGAAACATCTTACACCAAATTTTGATATTATTTATAACAATTTTATAAAATTTTATTAATTAAATTATGTTTTTATAATTAATTATTTATATTGTAATTTTTTATGCATATTATTTGTTATATTATTATGTATATACTGATAAAGAGAAAGAACTGATATCCAATTTTAGGAGGAGAAAGTGGTCGAGGAGGGCAAGGAGGAGGTGTACATGGATGCAGATTAGAAGGAGGAGGAGGAAGAGGATATGGAGGTGGAGGAGGTGGTAGTGGAGGAAAAGGAGGAGGAGGAAGAGGAGGTGGTGGAGTAGGAGGGGTTGAAGGCGAAGGTGTTGGAGGTAGTGGAGGTCGAGGTCAAGGAAGAGGAGGTGGGCTAGGTGGGAGAGGAGTAGGAGGAGAAGGAGGTGGAGGAGGTGGATGTGGTGGAGTTGGAGATGGAGGTGGAGGAGGAGGAGGAGGAGGTGGTGACATTTGAGGAGGAGGCGGCGAAGGTGGAGGTGGAGGTGTTGGTGGAGGAGGGGGACGAGGAGGTAGTTGAGGAGGAGGTGGAGCTGGAGTTGGAGGTGGTTGTGGAGGAGGTAGCTGTGGAGGTGGGGAGTTGGTGGTAGAGGATGAGGACCAAGACGAGGTGAAGGTAGAGGTGGAGGTGGTGGAGGAGGTAGAGGTGGAGGAGGACGCAAAGGAGGATTTGAAGGCAGAGGCTTAGGTGGAGGTGGAGGTGCAAGGGGCGGAGGTGGTGGTGGAGGAGAAGGCGGAGGAGGTGTACGTGGATGTGGAGGAGAAGGAGGACAAGGAAGAGGATGTGGAGGTGGACGAGGTGGTAGTGAAGGAAGAGGAGGAGGAGGAACAGGAGGTGGTGGAGGAGGAGGAGGTGAATGTGAAGGTGTTGGAGGAGGTGGAGGTCGAGGTCGAGGAAGAGGAGGTGGGGGAGGTGGTGGAGGGAGAGGAGGAGTAGGACGAGGAGGCACAGGAGGTGTACAAGGTGGAGGTGGAGGAGGAGATGTTGGAGGAGGAGAGCATAGAGGAAGAGGAGCTGGTGGTCGTTCATGTTTAGATAGCATATATTGATGTGGAGTTTTTCCAATATGTATTCATTCTAAGGGTGGATGGGGCCAATTTCTTAGACAAGTAAAAGGGATGAGAAATATTTGGAGAGGATGAGTTGTAGTTGGAAATGGGAGAGATTCACCAAGTTTTCGTTATAATTTGAGGATTGAGGCCATTTAAATGAGAGCGCTTGAGACAAAAGGACAACACAGTTAAGATATAAAATCATCATGAGAATTGGTTGAATGTTCTTCATCTGGATCTTACTATGATCCAAGATGAGGACTTGATGACCTAGTGGGGTAAGTGGCTCATGGGAGTCGATATGTAGTGATGTATATGGGAGCCAGCCAATGTGATAGCATGATGGGATAATGATTCCATGGGTTGAGGTACCTGAGATGAGAAATTGATGAATTTATGGTTGTGATCAGGAAAGCGTTCAAATGGTTGAGTGTGGTATTAAAGGAGATCTGACTTGTTGATGATCTTCAATCAAATGACTTAGATGGATCAAACGAATCCTTAATTTGTATGGATCGTGGGTCCCTTTGGAGTAGACTTGGTAGGTGGGGATAAAAAATGAGACATCATCAGCAAGATCAAATTGTGGAGTTTGGAAGGATTGGTTGCATCTGTGATCAGACATTAGTGTGGGACACTTAATTAGCGGTTTGGTGAAGGCTTGGACATGGACTTTTTTTTCATATCTATGCAGATCACGAGTGGAGCAAATTAACCAAGGTTAGGAGTAGTGGATATAAATAGAACTCAGAAGAGCACCTTGAGGCGATGTTGGAAGCATTGAGACACCATGAGAGAATTCAATGATTGATTTGATGACTTACGAGTTTCTCGATCTCTTCATGGACCTAGTTATGGATAATTTAGGGAAGTTGATAGATAAAATTGACTTGAAGGACCTTACAACAAGTAGGATCCGACTTTATTCAAGTTGGGTGTGTTGATGGTCCTATGTACAATAGATACAACACTTCACAATGTGGAGGAGATTCTTAAATGTCATGATAGTGAGCTATGTATAAGTATGTGATGAGAGTGTTGGAAAAATGATTGATGATGGCATAAGGACATGCATTCTTACCATATGTATATGACAGTAAATTTAGCAACCCAATTAGTGAAAAATTTGGGGGCGAGTAGTGAATAGAGACATGAGAGATTTATGTTATTTGTATTTCAAAGGTGAATAATATTATCCCATCAATATTGGGGTCCCTTTATGTTTAATATCTTTGACGATTCCACCAGAGTTTGAAAGTTACAACACTAAGTAGGTATGTATCGTTGAGTCATCATGTTATTCATTTCTTATTTGGATCATTACATGGTTTATTGACAATATTCTCAACAACTTGATTTATTTTATCATTGTAGCGAGTCACTACCACTGTAGAGTCTATGAATATTGAGGGATGAAGATACCTTAGTTAGTGCAAGCATGAAGGAATGTTGAGTTTACATTTAAATTTTGTAGGTTGGAAAGATGTTGGAAAATGTGGAAATACACTCAATTATAAGGGAAGTATTTTCCATAGAATCATTCCTAGCTTCATGTTCAAAGTTCTGATTTCACTCTTGGAGATGACGTGGGGAGAGTCAATCTATGGAAGTAAATGTGCTCATGAGAACTTTAAACTCAAGCACACATGACTAGGTATGTTAATTTACATTTTCCTTTTATTGTGAAAGTTGTTCATTACTAGAAGAATACACATTTACTAAACACATGAGGTATGAAAATTAAACATACCAAAAAAATGATTAAAAATTTTTGATACCAAAGATGCACCATTATGCATAAAAATTGTTGAAACACAAAAATTATATGAAATTTTTGTTGTAGGGAAATTAGCATCTTGCCTTTGCATTTATAATTCCAGGAAACCACAAAATATTTCATCAAGATATTTGATCACAAAATTCAAAAGTTGGTTAAAAACGCTAAACTTTTAGTTGCTACCATCCTTGTTTATTATATAGACGCATTCAATGAAGGGTTATAGTTTTTCTTAACCGAGAAAGGTTTACAAACTTTGAGGGAGGTTCAAGAAATGATGATAAATATATAACTAAATATAGTAGCCTCGAGATAAGGTGATGTGCTTGGTTCATTAACATAATCAAATTCTAGATCTGAAAGAAAACCTAGCGCAATATATATAATCAATTCAACCACATATGCAATGGTAATGTTGGTGAAGTTATGGAAAACTTCAAACATCTATCTCAAGAGTTTAAAACCCAAGGGATTGGAATAGAAAGAATGGAAAAGGGCCAAAATCAAATTAAGACAAATTTTGGCTTTGACAATGATAGGGGTATATGAGAACTAAGACCCTCTGGTCCCTATGAATCCATAGGGTTGGGAGTATCAATATTTCCATGTTAAATTTACATTCCCTTAATTTATAAAATGGATTAAAGAAGCTATGCCTAAAGACACACATGGGCCAAATCCTGTAAATTTTATTGATGAAGATGATTTCATTTGTATTTCGGAGTATATGGTTTTATATATTATAAAAAATATATGGGTGAGATAAAGGTGAAAAGCAGAGGTGTTGACAAGGTACAAGAGATGTTTCATTGTGGCAGGGTTTTTCTAAAGCATATATGGGTGAGATAGAGGAGAAGATAATAGTTGGTGAAAAGGTACAAGAGATATTGGGTGAAATCCCCTGCCATAATGAAATCAGGGACATGACATGGAGAAGGTATACCTTATACTATCATAAATATTTCCTACGGTTTCCCCTATATCATAAGAAAACCAGTCTAAGGTGAGAGTAAGTGTTGTTTATGTGACATTGGGAAATGTTTTTGAGTTCCCCCTAGAGTTGCACTTGTTTTTGGGGATTTATAAATTTAAGTACAATTTTGGGTAGTACTATATTCTATCCAAGGTGTGACATCATTTAGGAATAATTAAATAAGATAAAAAGGCATCATATAAGACATTTATCATAATTCGTTTGCATCCCAAAAAGCTGGAGATTAGAAGAATACATAGGAAAATAATAGAACTCAATGATCGTAATAGAATATTTAGTAGGAGACAAACTACACCCTTTGACACAAAGTATAGAAAAGCAATTTTTACTTTGCTTGAAATAAGCCAACATCTTTAGGATTTGGTGGTTCATCACCATCTGTAAGTTTTTCAACTCCTTAGTGTGTAACTATTATAGTAACTATATTGTTGATCACTACACAATTTTTTGAAATTACACAAAATGCGCAATGACATTGACTAAATGACAAAATATGTAACGAAAGTTAATTTCCTATATGATAAACAAATCTATTAACACAAACTCATTAAATAATAAAATGAGAACTAGAAGTATTAAAGTGACTAAGGGAAAAATGGTTTGAATTCTTGCACAGGATATCACATCTAAATGAATTACTTATGAGTTAATAGTAGGATATTATTTATGTGAAGGCATATATTTTGGATTCTTGAGAGTCTAGCCTTCATTTCCAACAATGGAGAAGAGAGTGAAAATTTAATGTTTGAATTGAAGACATGAATCTCAAACTAACTTGCATATCTCCACCTTCGCCTCCTTCACCTCCGCCTCCTCCGCCTCCACCTCCAACTTCACCTTAACCACCTCCTCCACCTCCACCTCCAACTTCACCTTAACCACCTCCTCCACCTTCTCCTCATCCCCCTCCTCAACCTCCCCCTCCACATCCAACTCCTCACCCCTCTACGCCACCACCTCCTCCTCCTCCAACTCCTTCACCTCCACTACCCCCTCATCCTCCTCTACCTCCACCTCAAACACCTGCACCTCCACCTCCTCCAACACCTCCACCTCCTCCACCTTCTTCTCCTCCTCCTCCTCAACCTCCTCATCCACATCCACCTCCTCCTCCTTCTCTGCCACCTCCTATGCCTCCTCCTCCTCCTCCTCCTACACTACCACCTCCACATCCTCTATCTCTACCTCCACCACCTCCACCTCCACTTCCTCCAACACCTTCACCTCTACCTCCTCCACCTCCACCACCTCATCTTCCTCTTACTCCTCTGCCTCAACTACCACCTTCACCTCCACCTCCTCCTCCTCCTCCTCTAACTCCACCTAGACCCCCTCCTACTCCTCCTCCTCGTCCTCTACGTCCATGTGCACATACACGTACACATCCTCCACATCCTCAACCTCCACCACCTCCTCCTCCTCCACCTCCACCTCCTCCTCCTCCTCCTACAATGTCACCTCCACATCCTTTATATCTACCTCCACCACCTCCACATCGACCTTCCTCCAACACCTTCACCTCTACCTCCTCCTCCTCCACCACCTCATCCTCCTCTTCCTCCTCTTCCTCCTCCACCTCCACCTCGACCTCCTCCTCCTCTACCTCCACCTCCACCCCCTCCTACTCCTCCTCCTCGTCTTCTACATCCACGTACACATACACGTACACCTCCTCCTCTATGTCCTTAACCACCACTTCCATCTCCCCAACCACCACCTCCACGTTCTCCTCCTCGTCCCCAACCACCACCTCCACGTTATCCTCCTCCTTCTCCTCCACCTCCACCTCCTACACTGCCACCTCCATATCCTCTATGTCTACCTCCACCACCTCCACCTCCACTTCCTCCAAAACCTTCACCTCTACCTCCCACTTCTCCACCACCTCCTCTTCTTCTTCCTCCTCTTCCTCCAATACCACCTCCTCAACCTCAACCTCCACCTCCACCTCCTACCCCCCCTCCTCCTCCTCCTCCTCCTCCTCCACATCTAGGTACACATACACGTACACCTCCTCCTCCACGTCCTCGACCAGCCCCTCCACCTCCTCCTTCTCCACCTCCATCTCCTGCTCCTCCTCCTCCTCCTTGACCACCTCCTCCTCCTCCTTCACCAATACCTCCACAACCACTTTGACCTAGATCTCCACCTCCACCATGTGAGCATCTACCCCCTCCTCCACCTTTGAATCCTCCTCCACGTCCACCTTCCTCTTCCTCCACCTCCTTAGAGAACTTGAAAATAAAGTAAAATTGGATATCATTTCATTCTCTTTATCAATATATACATTATAATATAACAAATAATATGTATAAAAAATTACAATATAAATATTATTATAAGAACAGAATTTAAATTAATAAATTTTGTAAAATTAATATAACTAATATCAAAAATATTTAAGTAATCACAAAAATAATCTTAATTTTTAATGTCTAAAACTATTTAAAATCAATAAATTAATAATAAAATATTTAAAAAATAAATAAACAAAAGAACAAGCAAATTTCCAAAAACCTCCACTCGTCATAAGCGTAAGTACGATGGAAGACCACCACACAGATTCTATAATAATATTATTATTATAATCTGAGATATGTGGTCTCCTAAACATTGTAATTATATTTGGTGAGATTACTTAATATTACTCTATTTTTTGGACTAATTTAATATAAAATTGAAAAATTATTTTTTTTTAACGTGAACATTAAATAGACTTAAATAAACTACCACTAGCTGAAATCCTTTTAGCTAAGATATTTGAAAACCTCATAAAAGAATGCGTGCCTTTGGCAACTGTTAAAATGATCGTCTGACCCATTTGAGAAAATTCCCTGGAACAGACTAGAGGTCCAGATAGATTGTTGTCCTAAACGACATTAAATTTTGGAATAAATTTTGGAATAAAGACAAACAGCAAAATGGCACTACCAGAAAACATATCACAAACTAAACGAAAGAGGGTGCAACTTTGAAATTTATAGGTGCTTCAGCTTCCTCTTCCTTCAACATAATTAATAAATAAATAAATAAAATAGGCCAGATTCTCTATACCAATTCCATTTTTTTTTGCTTTTTACGGATCAACGGGTATATTTATTCACCTCCTTCGTTCCAACAATTTAGGTATTTTTGGCCAAGTCATTCATCATAATTATTTCTATATTACGGAGGTCTTCCAATGGATAATTTTTTTTGGCTCACTAATATTTATTATAAATTAACAAAGTATTTTTTTGCTGGCAGTGAAAATCTTTATTGCTTACTCCAATAAACATTAGTGAAAAGTGTTATCACGCTAATTAAAGAACAATCAAATATGTAAAACATTCCTATTATAATAATAAATTAATAATGTTTTCAGTTAATTATTTCACTTAACAATTATTATTGTTTTTCGAGTTTCTAAGTGAAGAAAATTAGGTTATTAATTTTTTTTTTTCACATTTGAATTTCGATTATTTTGGAGTTTTTTTTTTTAGTTTTTTTTATCATTAATAATATTAATAATAATATCTATTTTTAAGGTCACAGCCAAGCCAAACACTAAATTGGTGTATGAGACCCCCTTGTTTGTGGCACAAATGACCCACCTCCCCACAGCAATTTGACTGCTAAGTCTAAGAAGACATACATACTCTACCCACCTCTGGTTTTGAACCTATAACCTCTTAGGAGGAAACACATGCTCTTAATAAGACTTCATAAGGCTTCATTACATTGTAAGAGTTTTAAGGCATTATACGTAAAAATTTAAAAATTAAATAATACTTAAAATATAAGAATTTATAAATTAAAATAAATCAATATTAAAATTCTATAGGTTA
>APFE030266370.1:0-18647 GCA_000404065.3 Pinus taeda | reverse complement strand
ATAAACAAAAATAACACAATTCGCAAAGACATAAATTCTGGAATTCCCCAAATATGAGTAACATACAAACACAAAACACAAGAAAACCTCCGAAAACCTCCACTCGTCATAAGCACAGATACGATAGAATACCACCACACAGATTCTATAATAATATTATTATTATAATCTAACATATGTGGTCTCCTAAACATTGTAATTAGCTTTGGTGCAATTGCTTTAATTAGATTACTTAATATTACTCTAATTTTTAGAGTAATTTAATATAAAATTGATAAATTAATTTTTCTTTACCCTGAACATTAAATAGACTCAAATAAACTACCACTAGCTGAAATCATTTTAGCTAAAATATTTGAAAACCTCATAAAAGGATTGGATAAAAGTCACACTAAATTTACTTCAAAACCATAACAATACATGTCTTTGGCAACTGTTAAAATGGTTGTCCGACCCATTTGAAAAATGTGGAAGGAAGATATTGGAAAGCGTAGGGAGGGCATCAGTGAAAGCGCAAGGAGGGATTTGATTATGATCGGCTGGATAATTCTAGTGATATCATATCTAACAAAGATGTTATAAAATTATTCTTCCTTTTGAAGGCCAAAAACTTCGAAAGTAACCTAATCCTCAACAACACATATATCTTACCCTAGTTTACTAGAGCGAAGAAGGCTTGAACCAAGGACCTTGACCTGACGTAGAACTATGCATAATGACTTAGTTGAAAATATTTTTAATGTTACCTACAAGTGATTTTGTTGCAACCAACACAAATTTGAAAGGCTACACAAAAATGAAACCTAAATCGAACATCATAAACTAGTTATCAAAATTAAGAAGGACTGGAGCCCAGTTTGAAGAGACTAAACTAAGGTGAGGGAGGTTAAACTAATTAAATAAAATGAAATAGAAACAACAAAATTACATTAACAACAAATTACCTTAAATTTAAATAAACATAGAGGAAATAAATAGAGTACCTGAAACAAAGAGCGCATTGGAAGATAACAACTCTCCGCTGTGCAGAAATTAATTTACTTCAAGAGTAATAGAATCAAGAGATATAATTGATCTCAATCATTTGGATGCAGCATAGGATCTTCTGGAACAGTCAAAGTTGCAAAGAGATAGAAGGTATATATCAATGAATAACAGAATCAAGAAATATCATTGATCCCAATCAATTGGATGTAGCAGGGGATCTTCTGGAATAGCCCAAATCCATTGTGATCATCAAGAGAAAGAGAATTCAACAATTGCATCCAACAGAGAATCCCCAGATGGACTCAGAGGAGGAGCTGAAGGTAGAGGCTTAGATGGTGGAGGTGGAGGTGTAGCAGGTGGAAGTGGTGGTGCAAGAGGAGAAGGAGAAGGTGGTCGAGGAGGATGAGGAGGACGTGTACGTGAATGGGATTAGAAGGAGGAGGAGGAAGAGGATGTGGAGGTGGAGGAGGTGGTAATGGAAGAAGAGGAGGGAGAGGAAGAGGAGGTGGTGGACGAGGAGGAGTCGGAGGTGAAGGTGTTGGAGGTGGTGGAGGTCGAGGTCAAGGAAGAGGAGGTGGGTGAGGTGGGAGAGGAGGAGGAGGAGGAGGAGTAGACGAAGTACGAGGAGGAGGAGAAGGAGGTGGAGGAGGTGGAGGTGGAGGAGGTGGATGTGGTGGAGTTGGAAGAGGTGGAGATGGAGGTGGAGGAATTGATGGAGGAGGAGGACACGGAGGAGGAGGAGGAGGTTGTGATGGTGGAGGAGGAGGAGGCAAAGGTGGAGGTGGAGGTGGAGTTGTAGGCAGTGGAGGCGGAGGTGTTGGTGGAGGAGGAGGAGGTAGTCGAGGAGGAGGCAGAGATGGACTTGGAAGTGGTTGTGGAGGAGGCAGTTGTGGAGGAGGCAGATGTGGAGGTGGGGGAGGTGGTGGTAGAGGAGGAGGACCAAGATGAGGCGAAGGTAGAGGTGGAGGTGGTGGAGGAGGACACAAAGGAGGAGTTGAAGGCAGAGGCTTAGGTGGTGTAGGTGCAGGTGCAAGGGGTGGAGGTGGTGGTGGAGGAGAAGTAGGAGGAGGTGTATGTGGATGTGGAGGAGAAGGATGAGGAGGAAGAGCATGTGGAGGTATAGGAGGTGGTAGTGGAGGAAGAGGAAGAGAGGAAGAGGAGGTGGTGGTGGAGGAGGAGGCGGGGGCAAAGATGTTGGAGGAGGTGGAGGACAAGGTCAAGGAAGAGGAGGTGGGGGTGGTGGTGGAGACAGAGGTAGGAGTAGGATGAGGAGGGGCAGGAGGTGTAGGAAGTGGAGGTGGAGGTAGAGGAGGAGAGCACGGGGGAAGAGGAGGTGGTGTTCGTGGAGGTTCAGATAGCATAGATTGATGTGGAGGTTTTCCAATATGTATTCATTCTAAGAGTGGATGGGGCCAATTTCTTACATAAGGAAAAGGGATGAGAAATATTTGGAGAGGATGAGTTATAGTTGGCAATGGGAGAGGTTCACCAAGTGTTCATCATAGTTTGAGGATTAAAGCCATTTTGATGACAGCGCTTGAGACAAAAGGACAACATATTTAAGATATAAAATCATCATGAGAATTGTTTGAATGTTCTTCATCTGGATCTCACTATGATCCAAGATGAGGACTTGATGACCTAGTGGGGTAAGTGGCTCATGGGAGTCGATACATAGTGATGTATATGGGAGCTAGCCAATGTGATAGCATGACTTAGTGTGGGACACTTGGTTAGCAGTTTGGTGAAGGCTTGGACATGGAAACTTTTTTCATATCTATGGAGATCATTAGTGGAGCAACTTAACCAAGGTTAGGAGTAGTGGATATAAATAAAACTCGGAAGAGCACCTTGAGGCAATGTTGGAAGCATTGAGACACCATGAGAGGATTCAATGATTGATTTGATGACTTACGAGTTTCTCGATTTCTTCATGGACTTGGTTATGGATAATTTAGTAAAGTTGATAGATAAAATTTACTTGTAGGACCTTACAATAAGTAGGATCTGACTTTATTTGAGTTGGGTGTGTTGATGGTCCTATGTACAAGAGGTAAAACACTTCACAATGTGGAGGAGATTCTTAAATGTCATGATAGTAAGCTATGTATAAGTATGTGATGGGAGTGTTGGAGAAATGAGTGATGATGGCATAAGGACATGCATTATTATAGTATGTATATGACAATAAATTTAGCAACCCAACTAGAGAAAAAATTTTGGGCCAGTAGGGCATAGAGAGATGAGAGATTAATGTTGGAGTATGGAGAAGAGACATAAGCTTTGTATTTCAAAGGTGAATAATATTATCCCATCAAAATTGGGATCCCTTTATGTTTAATATCTTTGATGATTCCATCAGAGTTGTAAATTTACAACATTAAGTAGGTATGTATCGTTGAGTCATCATGTTATTTATTTCTTATTTGGATCATTAGATGGTTTATTCACAACTCGATTTATTTCCTCATTGTAGCGAATCACTACCACTGTAGAGTCTATGAATATTGAGGGATGAAGATACCTTAGTGTTGGGCCCCAATATTGTAGCAATGATGTTGCAACTCCTAGGACTCCCTTCTTTTCTTTTATCAGCCCGGTTGTTCGTAACAAACTTGGAAGCGACGATGCTATATGCACAAGTACTAGATCTTGCCGCAGGCTGTGACTTGATCAGTTGGTACAAGTCTACTAGAAGCTTAAGCCAACTTCTATGAGTTCTTAGAAGAAGCTTTTAACTATGATGGACGAAAGCTAACTCAAAGGAGGCTATTCTACTTGTAGAAAGAAGCCGAAAGCTGAAAATGAATGCAAACCCTAACAAACACTAGTTTTTACCGACTAGCCCTATTGGTGCAAGAAAAGACATGAAAGCAGTGGAAATGGATTCCATTGACTTTTAGAAAGGTAAAATTCATGTGACTAAGCTACTTCTAGATTAAAATCTGGAGAAAACATATTTTTGCATTTTTGAGTAATTTTGCAGAATTACTATGCATGTGCTTTAACTGGTTTTTACTGTGCAGAGGTTGATTGGTGAAAGGAAATGGAGTGGGTGATTGTAGGAGGTTGGGAAGGTGAGAAGAGGGCCTAAGGGGTCCCTAGCACCCTTCTAGATAGTTTCACATTGATCAGATCTCGAAAGACTGCTCACGTGATCTTCTACAGGAAGTCTGCAGGGGTTCCATAGGATGTTCCGAAAGAGGATTTTGGAGGGTTGATGGTGGAAAAACGGTGGAAAAAGTGGAAATGGAGGTTGGATAAGGATGTTAAGGGGTCTAGGACCTGGTGAATGAGGATAAGAAGTGATTAAGGTGACTGGATTTGTTTGAGGATGGAGGGATCAATGATGCACAAGAATGTAGAAATTAGGGAAAAGTAAGAAAATGTGGCAAATGAAGGGCAAGAATATGATTTAGGGGATGGAGCAGGTTGTATTGATGGAGGAAGGGTAGGCAGGGAGGTATCACAGGTGTTCTACACATTATTTTCCTAAATTGATCAAACAAAGACTAGGAAAACCAAAGATCTAGCTATTTTGTCCTAATTTGACCTAAATACCATACACATGATGAACAAAAGTTTATTGGCAGAAAAATCATACAAGATAACTATGTAAACTAAGCAAGAACAAATTCTAAACATGCAATTACAACTGGTATCAAATTTCCTAACTAAAAATCTAACACTAGCAATTGCATGAAGAGGCAAAAACAATGTTTTTGTGGTAGCAAGGATGCCTTGGTCTCAGCTCATAGTCCCAAGGAGGGACAAGTCAGATCAAGGGTTGCTTGATGGCCTTTTTTGAATATCTTTTCTATTACCAACATACCAAATCAACCTGAAGCAGAAAAAGCTATCTTAATAATCAAAAGTAACAAAGCAAGATCTTAACCTAAATAATAGATTTTATTCTAAGAATGCAACAAAGACACATAAAAGTACACAAAGGAGGTACTGGAACTTGGGTTGGGCCCAAACCTAAGAGCTACAACCTCCTAAGAAATATTAGAGCTGGTGCAAAGCTAGATCCATCTTTATTTATCAAAAAGTAATAGTTACATCCCAAAAACTATCTACAAGAAAAGGCTCAAAAATGTGCTAATACAGAGCTGCACTAAAGTGCGAAAATAGACTAACAAAATGACTAACCTACTGACTAAAAGATAACTACAATCTGACTAAAATATGACTAACTAAACTGAGGCCCTAAGCCTTTTTATTTATACAAATTGAGTACCCCAACGGTCGTCCTAAACTTTAGGAACTTAGTTGCCAAAACTTGCAGTTAACAAAAGTCCTACTTGACTTGCTTGGCTGCCCCTTGTGCTTCGAGTTTTTGATGGAGAATTTGAGGTAAGGGCTCATAAATGAAGGGGACATCTTCCTACAAATCCTCTCCCTTGTTCTTCCATGAATTTGGCTGCCAAGTGTTCATTAAACCTTTGATTTTGTCTCAAAATTGACCAAAAATCTGCATAAAGCATAAATTAGACTTTTTGGCACGATGACTAATCCAATTCACTCTATTAGCATAAATATAATAAATAACATGCAATAAAATAATGAGAATGGTGGATTAAGTCGAATTGGGAGGCTAAATGAGCCCATATAATTACCCGTTTCTAGGGCTCATCATCACCCCCTACTAAAGGTGTTGCTCATCCTCTGAGCAAATAATCTATCTCTTCATTCTTGATGGCTCTGGTGCTTTCCTTATCATCCCAAGCCTTTGATATGGTCTAGTCATGTGTGCCATAAAATTCTACCTTCTTGTCCATGTCCTTCCACTACTCCTCCTATTTTGCTTGCTTGAATCCTTGCGCTTTTCCTAGCCTTAAAATATATGGAGGTCTCCCTTTTTCTTTTTTCCTTTTGTTTTGTAGGTGTGCTTAATGTAACAAGCATATATGTTGCTTCCCTTGCCAACATTCCAGGGGATTTCTCTTTTTGCTATTCTTTTCCTTCACTTCCTGTAGAAATCTCTATGCCCCTTGTTTATGCTTGTGTCCCTGATATCTCAGGGTGTGTCTCTTCTTCCTTTTTTCCTCTTATTTTGTTTTCTCTACCTCTGTCAGCTTTGCTTCCTCATGCTCTGTTTTGGTTTTCTTCGCATCTTGTTTAGTTTTTGCCTTCTCTACTTTAGTCTTTTTCTTTTTTTGTTCTAGGTCTTCCTTGTCATCTTCTGTTTTGATTTTCTCCTCTGTTTCAAGTTCTTCTTTCTCCATTTTGGTCTTTTTCTCTGTTTCTATTTCCTCCTCATATTCCCCTACCATATTTCTAAAAATATCCCTGTCATGATGTGTAGTGATTGCTGGAAATGTTCAGGTGAGGAGGGAGGAAACAAACTTTCAAAACCGGAAATATAGAAATGGCTGAGGTTTGTCTTTTTGGAATTAGGAATTTCTCATGTTCTTCTTTTTCACAACATCAATTTGTAATTTTTTCTTCAAACGGTTTCCAACTTGAATTTGCTTCTCGGGTTTTGAGAAAAATCAATACTTTTGACAGAACAGAGAATATTTATAACACAATATTTTTTCTTCAGAGAGTGGAAAGTCTTGCAAATTTAGCTTTTCATGGGTTGGCTTCTCTGTTTGCATTCCTTTTTTTAGAAGAATGTGAGAAAGAAAAAGGCAGATTTTGGATGCAGAGCAGAAAAATGGAGCGACTGTGTAGAACTCAGAGAAGTAAAAAAAACACAGGCAAACTTTTAAGCTTCACTTTCCTTTATTTCAACACAATACTATGTTTTTAATCCTCCACCTTATATAAATATATCATATGCAGATCAGTTTCCTGAGCCTACCTCTTTTCAAGCTCAAATTTTGACAAAAATCTCAAATTTTCTGGCTCCAGAACTGTTCTCTGCCCTTCCTGTAGAAATCTTCCTGTAGATATTTTTCTTGTAGAATGAAACTATGCGTCCTATAGGGCCCGATAGGTGAGAGATTTAAAAAAAAGAGGCAAAAATCTAGTGGAGGATGACTGCTTAGCAGCTCTAGAAGTGGTAGATGCATACTCCAGTAGAGAATGTCATGAAGGCACAGTGAACAAAGAGTGGTGAATGCATTAACTGAGCCATCTTTTAACTGCTGGCATGATTTGTGGTGAGGATATGAGGTGGCCGGATGTACTTTGGCCCCATGCAGACTACAATTCTGTTATGAAACTATATGCTACTTACCTGTAATCACTTCCATCAATTATGTTGGAGTTTAAACAGCCACCACTACCTATTTTTAGTTTTCTTCCTAAGATGGCTGAGCACACGTGTCGATTGCATCCACTGAGTGCTATTTGAACTAGATGAGGCACTGTCTAAACTGGATGAGGGTGGCCAGTTAGTTGGTCACTGATCTTGTTTAATCACAACCATCTCATTGTCCATGCAGTTCCTAAATTACATTCACACAATAGAGGAACGGGTTTAGTCACGTACTTGGAAGTCGAATGCGCTTGTTGTGAGGTGTTGTGGCCTTTCCTTCTGCTGCATGCCTTTGTTCTGGTGGATGCATGCTAGTCTGGTTGCTGATACATTACTATTTTTCTTGTGTAGGTATCCTCTGGCTAGATCTAACCTGCAGGAGTCTGTTTCAACGTTGAGATTTGCACCCTCATGCTGCTGATGCTGGATTTTTACAGGACAGGGGCTTGTTTTGTCCATAGCTCCCAAACGATAGACCGGATTGACTTGAAACTTTCTAAGCATGTTTCTATCATCATTATGCACCTCGCAAAGAAAAATTGTGGTCAATGGACTCACAGATTGCGAGAAAAGACGAAAGAGGTTGAAGGTGACAAAGGTCAATTTCTTGGAAACTGTGGACTAGAATTGGCTGAAATTTCTTGGGCAGGTTACTATCACCCATATGCATCTCCCCATGAAACAGGTTTTGAAATGGATGCGCCGATATGAAGAAAATACAAAAATGGTTGAACTTGATGGAGGCTGATTTATTGGAAACCGTGCACTAGAATTGGCTAAAATTTCTCGGGCGTGTTGCCATCATCCTTATACAACTCCCGATAAAATAGTTTTTTAAATGGATGCACAGTTTTCAAGTTAAGGAAAAACAAATTTCTTCTCTATGTATTTTTGTATCAGAGTATTCTGCAGTTTTTTTGTAGAGTAAGAAAAAATGAACTTGGGCTATAATGCAGACTGGGAATTGATGGATTAGAGGTTTGAAGATTGTAGGAGGATCTATGAACCCTTTATGAAGCTTCCATGTTCGCCAAACTACTTTTTAAAATCAATTTCTAGTTTTTTGTAATTTCTACAGGAACTTCTTGTAGAAAACACAATTTTCATAAAAGAAGCACAATGAGGTGGGAAAGATGATGGAGAAGGGTGAGGGATGGAAACATCGATGTTTACAGGCCTCATTGATAGATTCTCAACCTTCGAGTCCTCTTAGATCAATTTGGGCTTGTTTGTAGGTTCTACAGGAACTTCCTGTAGAAGGTGAAATCCTAGTCCGAATGAGACCAAATCCTAGGAAAGGGTAGTTTTCATGGATGAATGGATTGTGAGGGATTCTTGTAGCTTGGCACTAACCTTTGTCTTTGTTTTTTTCGATCTTCCCAACCTGCAATGTCCTTCTTGCAACCTGTAATTATTCAATAGAAATTAGGTTTATTTTTCTTTTTCTCTTTTTTTCTTTCTTTTTCACCTTTTTTTTCGAAAACAACTAGGGCACCTCATGGAGGTTTTCACCCTAATTTCCTACCCCGGGCACCTCCAAGGGAGGTTTTCACCCAGGGATCTTATTCTTTTTTATTTTCTCTTCTTTCTAACGCATTGACTGCCTCATGGAGGTTTTCAATCAATGAGCCAATCTGAGGCACCTCGAATGAGGTTTTCACCTTAGATTTTTTTTTCCTCTTATTTTCATTTTTTTATTTTTTATTTTCTCTTTTTTCCTACATTACCCTACTTGAAAAACAAAATCATTTTCAAGTATAAGAATACTTCTAATGGAGCCATGTGCACATCGAGATTACAGACAAAATGATGTGGATCTTGAAATGCATGCTTTGACAGGTATCCGGATTTCAGAGACCAAATGATTTGACTTTGAAGGGATTAAGCATAGTTGAGGAAGAGAGTACTACTACAACTTACTGACCGTCTAGAACCATATCTCAATATAGCTCTTGTATCCTTGGTCCTTTTGCTGATCTGGATCGTTCTTCATGTCACCTTCTATCATGACCTTCACATCTTCCTCTTTTTGTTGATTTTTCTCTTGACTACATGGAGGATTTGATGGTAACCATGAGGGAGCTCTCTCAATCTCTGATTTTGATGTCTTCTCTTCATCAAGTGCAGCCCATGGTGCTTTGATCTCCTCTTTTGAATCTTCTTTTACTGGATGTGGTCCTTCAATGTTATCAATATAATCTCTATTTTGCATTACTCTTCCTGAGCTATGGTGAATATCATTGAGCTCAAGAGGAGTTGTTTGGACATGTTGTGTCTCAGCATTGTAATTGAGTTGAGCTACTCCAACGTGCAGGTTTGGAAATGGTGGTACCAGTAGTTGAGTGGGGGTGTATATTTGAGATGGATGTGGATGGGGTTGTGGTTGGGCAGGTGGTTTCCCACTATATACTTGCTGAGCCTGCCTATTATTTGGGTTCCACTTCGGTTGAGCAAACATTTGGGGTTGCCTTGGTGGAGCAGGAGGTAATGGTTACGGCTGAGCAGGTGATGGAGGAAAATGAGTGGGAGGAGTCTTGTACTGGGGCCTCCACCCCTAATGAGGTGCATTCCACTGAGGTTGGGGCTGAACATAGGGGTGAAATGGATGAGCATCTGGTTGGGCATAATATGGAGATGTGAACGTCGAAGGAAGAGATGTGGAATAGGAAGGATGAGTAGGGGCACCCCAAGAAGGAATGGAAGTTGCTTAATAAGGGTCGTAGTAGGTCTGGGATGTCCCTTGTATTCCCTGCTAGTAAGGTTTGGGTCCATGTGGCCTCCTTTGGTTCATGAAATAGAGTGTTTCAGTGGCTCCTTTGGCCCTCTGATACATAGCTTTAAGTCTAGGTAAGGAAGGGCACTCGTTCGTAGGATGGTATTTTTCATAGACAAAACACACTTTTATGGAGTGCAATGGACATTCATTCCTATGATGCTTTCTAGTGCACCTGGGACAAAAGATGGCCAAAGCCCTCTTGGCTTCCTCTTGCTTCCTTTGGATCCACAACTATCGAGTTGCATGGCAAGAAACTGCCTTACCTCGCTCTTGAAATCTTCCATCTGATTTACAAATTTGTTTTTGGGTAAGGCACTGCTCCCAACATTTCTATTTGTAACCATTTACTCCAGAGGAATGTTTTCTTCTTCTTCTCCCCTAGAGGTTCTTCAAATATGTCTTGCTATCCACCTAGGGGTTCTTCTTAATCATAGCCATCAAAGAAGAGAGAAGGTTGGCTGTGTGAAGTAGTGGGGGTGTTGAGCAAACATTTTTCTGAATCATCTCAACTCCTACAAGGCATGAAAGGAAATCGTGTTGGTTGATTTTTATTTTTTTCTGCTTGTACCTAGAAAACTAAAATAGATTTAACTGCAACTAACTAAAATCTATCGTGCTGAAATGAAAATGCGGAATTGAAATGAAAGCAGGAAAGGAATAATATATTTTTCTGAAATGAAATTGTAGGAATTAAATGCTAATCTATGCTTGTAGAATTTGAAATTGCAGAATTGAAATGCTAAGCTACGCTTGCAGAATTGGAATTACAGAATTAAAATGCTAATCTACACTTGCATAATTGAAATTGCAGAATTGAAATGCTAATCTATGAAAGTGGGAAATATCTAATCTACGCTTGCTGAAATGAAACGAAAGCAGGAAATGTCTAATATACTTTTGCGGAAATGAAATTGCAGAATGGAAATGACACAACTACTCTACTCTTGCTGAAATAAAATACTTAGCAAAAGGTTGTAGTAGAAAATATAAGAGAAGTAGCAATCACCAATACTCTGATGCTTCCCCGACAATGGCACCAAAAAGATGGTGGGCCCCAATATTACAACAATGATGCTGCAACTCCTGGGACTCCCTTCTTTACCTTTATCAACCCGGTTGTTCATAACAAACTTGGAAGCGATGGTGCTATATGCACAAGTACTAGCTCTTGCCGCAGGCTATCACTTGATCAGCTGGTACAAGTCCACTAGGAGCTTAAGCCAACTTCTATGAGTTCTTAGAAGAAGCTTTTAACTGTGATGGATGAAAGCTAACTCAAAGGAGGCTAGTCTACTTGCAGAAAGAAGCTGAAAGCTGAAAAGAAATGCAAACCCTAGCAAACCTTAGTTTTTACCGACTAGCCCTATTGGTGCAAGAAAAGAGATGAAAATAGTGGAAATGGATGCCATTGACTTTTACAAAGGTAAAATTCATGTGACTAAGCTACTTCTAGAGTAAAATCTGGAGAAAACATCTTTTTGCATTTATGAGTAATTTTGCAGAATTATTATGCATGTGCTTTAACTGTTTTGATTGTGCAGAGGTTGATTGGTGAAAGGAAATGGAGTGGGTGCATGCAGGAGGTTGGGAAGTTGAGAATAGGGCCTAAGGGGTCCCTATCACCCTTTTAGAGAGTTTTACAGTAATCAGATCTCGAAAAACTACTCACGTGATCTTCTACAAGAAATCTGCAGGGGTTCTACAGGATATTTCGAAAGAGGATTTTTGACGGACGATGGTGGAAAAACGGTGGAAAAAGTGGAAATGGAGGTTGGATAAGGATGTTAAGGATTCTAGGACCCAATGAATGAGGCTAAGGAGTGATTAAGGCGATTGGATTTGTTCGAGGATAGAGGGAGCAATTATGCACAAGAATGTAGAAATTAGGGCAAAGTGAGAAAATGTGGCAAATGAAGGGAAAGAATCTAAGTTAGGGGATGGATTAGGTTGTATTGTTGGAGGAAGGGTAGGCAAGGAGGTATCATAGGTTTCCTGCACATTATTTTTCAAAACTGATCAAAGAAAGACTAGGAAAACCAAAGATCTAGTTATTTTGACCTAAATACCAGACACATGATGAACAAAAATTTATTGGCAGAAAAATCATGCAAGATAACTATGTAAAATAAAAAATAATAGATTCTAAACATGCAAGTACAATTGGTATCAACTTTCCTAACTAAAAATCTAACATTAGCAATTGCATGAAGAGGCAAAAACAATGTTTTTGTGGCAACAAGGATGCCTTGGTCTTAGCTCATGGCCTTAAGGAAGGAGAGGTGAGATCAAGGGTTACTTGATGGCCTTTTTTGAAGATATTTTCTTTTACCATCCTGTCAAATCAACCTGAAGCAGAAAAATCTATCTTAATCATGAAAAGTAACAAGGCAAGATCTTAACCTAAATAACATAATTTATTCTAAGAATGCAGCAAAGACACATAAAAGTACGCAAAGGAGGTATTGGAACTTAGGTTGGGCCCAACCCCAAGAGCTACAACACCCTAAGAAAGATTAGAGTTGGTGCAAAGCTGGATTCATCTTTATTTATCAAAAAATAATAGTTACATCCCAAAAGCTGTCTATAAGAAAAAGCTTGAAAATGTACTAATACAGAGCTACACTAAAGTGCGAAAATAGACTAACAAAATGACTAACCTACTGAATAAAATCTAACTAGAATCTGACTAAAATATGACTAACTGAATTGAGGCCCTATGCCTTCTTATTTATACAAATTGAGGATCCAAACAGTCCTTCTAAACTTTAGGATCTTGGCTTCCAAAACTTAAAGTTAACAACAATCCTACTTGACTTGCTTGGCTGCCCCTTGTGCTCCGAGTTTTTGATGCAGAATTTGAGGTAAGGGCTCATAAATGAAGGGGACACCTTCCTACAAGTCATCAACCTTGTTCTTCCATGAATTTGGCTGTGAAGTGCTCATTAAACCTCTGATTTTGTGTCAAAATTGACCAAAAATCTGCATAAAGCACACATTAGACTTTTTGGCACAATGACTAACCCAATTCACTCTATTAGCATAAATATAATAAAAAACATGGAATAAACTAATGAGAATGGTGGATTAAGTCAAATTAGGAAGCTCAATGAGCCCATATAATTACCCATTTCTAGGGCTCATCACTTAGTTAATGCAAGCATGAAGGAATGTTGAGTTTGCATTTAAATTTTGTAGGTTAGAAAGATGTTGAAAAACGTGGAAATCCACTCCATTATAAGTGAAGTATTTTCCATAGAATCATTCCTAGCTTCATGTTCAAATTTATGATTTCACTCTTAGAGATGACATGGGGAGAGTCAATCTATGGAAGTAACTGTGTTGATGAGAACTTTAAACTCAAGCACACATGAAACCATATTGTCTTTAAATTAGCATATTGTCTTTGCATTTATAATTCCATGAAACCATAAAATATTTCATCAAGATATTTGATCACAAAGTTCAAAAGTTGGTTAAAAACACTAAACTTTTAGTTGCTACCATCCTTATTTATTATATAGACGCATTCAATGAAGAGTTCTTGTTTTTCTTAACCGAGAAAGGTTTACAGACATTTAGGGAGGCTCAAGAAATGATGATAAACATAGAACTAAATATAGTAGCCTCGAGATAAGGTGATGTGCTTGGTTCATTAACATAATCAAATCCTAGATCTAAAAGAAAACCTAGTGCAATATATATAATCAATTCAACCACATATGCAATAGTAATGTTGGTGAAGTTATGGAAAACTTCAAACATCTATTTCAAGAGTTTAAAACCCAAGGGATTGGAGTAGAAAGAATGTAAAATGGCCAAAATCAAATTAAGGCAAATTTTGGTTTTTACAATGATAGGGGTATATGAGAAATAAGACCCTTTGTTCCCTATGAATCCATGGTGTTGGGAGTATCAATATTTCCATGGTAAAGTTTCTTTTCCTTAATTTATAAAATGGATTAAAGAAGCTATGCCTAAAGAAACACATGGGCCAAATCCTGTAAATTTTATTAATGAAGATGATTTCATTTGTATTTCAGAGTATATGGTTTTATATATTATAAAATAGATATGGGTGAGATAAAGGTGAAAAGCAGAGGTGTTAACAAGGTACAAGAGATGTTTCATTGTGGCAGGGATTTTCTAAAGCATATATGGGTGAGATAGAGGAGAAGGGAATAGTTGCCGAAAAGGTACAAGAGATATTGGGTGAAATCCCCTCCCATAATGAAATCAGGGACATGACATGGAGAAGGTACACCTTAGAATATCAGAAATATTTACTACGGTTTCCCCTATATCATAAGAAAAGCAATCTAAGGTGAGAGTAAGTGTTGTTTATGTGACATTGGGAGATGTTTTTGAGTTCCCCCTAGAGTTGCACTTGTTTTTGGGGATTTATAACTTTAAGTACAATTTTGTGTAGTACTATATTCTATCCAAGGCCTGACATCATTTAGGAATAATTAAATAGGATAAAAAGTCATCATATAAGACATTTATCCTAATTCGTTTGCATCCCATAAAGCTTGAGATTAGAAGAACGCATAGGAAAATAATAAAACTCAATGATCGTAATAGAATATTTAGTAGGAGACAAACTACACCCTTTGTCACAAAGTATAGAAAAACAATTATTAATTTGCTTGAAATAGGCCAACATCTTTAGGATTTGGTGGTTCATCACCATCTGTAAGTTTTTCAAGTCCTTGGTGTGTAACTATTATAGTAACTATAGTGTTGATCACTACTAACTTTTTTGAAATTACACAAAATGCGCAATGACATTGACAAAATGAAAAAATATGTAATGAAAGTTAATTTCCTATATGATAAAAAAATCTATTAACACAAACTCATTAAATAATAAAACGACAACTAGAATTGTTAAAGTGACTAAGGGAAAAATGGTTCGAAATCTTGCACAAGATATCATATCTAAATGAATTACTTATGAGTTAATAGTAGGATATTATGTATGTGAAGACATATGTTTTGGATTCTTAAGAGTTGGCAATGGGAGAGATTCACCAAGTGTTCATCATAATTTGAGGATTGGGGCCATTTGGATGAGAGCGTTTGAGACAAAAGGACAACACAGTTAAGATATAAAATCATCATGAGAATTGTTTGAATGTTCTTCATTTGGATCTCACTATCATCCAAGATGAGGACATGATGAACTAGTGGGGTAAGTGGCTCATGAGAGTTGATACATAGTGATGTATATGGGAGCTAGCGAATGTGATAGCATGATGGGATGATGATTCCATGGGTTGAGGTACCTGAGATGAAAAATTGATGAATTTATGGTTGTGATCAGGAGAGCGTTCACATGGTTGAGTGTGGTATTAAAGGAGATATGACTTGTTGATGATCTTCGATCAAATGAATTATATGGATCATGGGTCCCTTTAGAGTAGACTTGGTAGGTGGGGATCAAAATTGAGACATCATCAGCAAGATCAAATTGTGGAGTTTGGAAGGATTGCTTGCATCTGTGATGAGACATTAGTGTGGGACACTTGGTTAGTGGTTTGGTGTAGTCATGAAGGCTTGGAGATGGAATTTTTTTTCATATCTATGGAGATCACTAGTGGAGCAACATAACCAAGGTTAGGAGTAGTGGATATAAATAAAACTCGATAGAGAACCTTGAGTTGATGTTGGAAGCATTGAGACACCATGAGAGGATTCAATGATTGATTTGATGATTTACGAGTTTCTCGATCTCTTCATGGACCTAGTTATGGATAAGTTAGTAAAGTATATAGATAAAATTGACTTAGAGGACCTTACAATAAGTAGGATCCGATTTTATTCGAGTTGGGTGTGTTGATGGTCCTATGTACAAGAGGCACAACACTTCACAATGTGGAGGAGATTCTTAAATGTCATGATAGTGAGCTATGTATAAGTATGCAATGAGAGTGTTGGAGAAATGATTGATGCTGGCATAAGGACATGCATTCTTATGATATGTATATGACACTAAATTTAGCAACCCAATTAGTGAAAAATTTGGGGGCCAGTAGTGCATAGAGACATGAGAGATTTATGTTGGAGTATGGAGAATAGACATAAGCTTTGTATTTCAAAGGTGAATCATATTATCCCATCAAGTTCCCTTTATGTTTATTATCTTTAATGATTCCACCAAAGTTTGAAATTTACAACATTAAGTAGGTATGTATCGTTGAGTCATCATGTTATTTATTTCTTATTTCGATCATTAGATGGTTTATTCATAATATTCTCAACAACTTGATTTATTTTCTCATTGTAGTGAGTCACTACCACTATAGAGTCTATGAATATTAAGGGATGAAGATACCTTAGTTAGTGAAAGCATGAAGGAATGTTGAGTTTACATTTAAATTTTGTAGGTTAGAAAGATGCTGGAAAATGTGGAAATCCAGTCCATTATAAGGGAAGTATATTCCATAGAATCATTCCTAGCTTCATGTTCAAGGTTATGATTTCAATCTTGGAGATGACATGGGGAGAGTCAATCTATGGAAGTAAATGTGTTGATGAGAACTTTAAACTCAAGCAAACATGACTAGGTATGTTAATTTACATTTTGCTTTTATTGTGAAAGTTGTTCATTACTAGATGAATACACATTTACTAAGTACATGAGGTATGAAAATTAAATATACCAAAAAAATGATTAAAAATTTTGATACCAAAAATACACCATTATGCATAAAAACTGTTGAAACACAAAAATTATATGAAATTTTTGTTGTAGGGAAATTAAAATATTCTCTTTGCATTTATAATTCCATGAAACCATAAAAGATTTCATCAAGATATTTGATCACAAAGTTCAAAAGTTGGTTAAAAGCACTGAACTTTTAGTTGCTACCATCCTTATTTATTATATAGATGCATTCAATGAAGAGTTTCAGTTTTTCTTAACCAGGAATGGTTTACAAACTTTGAGGGAGGTTCAAGAAATGATGATAAATATAGAAATAAATATAGTAGCCTCGAGATAAGGTGATGTGCTTGGTTCATTAACATAATCAAATTCTAGATCTGAAAGAAAACCTAGTGCAATATATATAATCAATTCAACCACATATGAAATGGTAATGTTGGTGAAGTTATGGAAAACTTCAAACATCTATTTCAAGAGTTTAAAACCCAAGGGATTGGAATAGAAAGAATAGAAAAGGGCCAAAATCAAATTAAGACAAATTTTGGCTTTGACAATGATAGGGGTATATGAGAACTAAGACCCTCTGGTGCCTATGAATCCAAGGCATTGGGAGTATCAATATTTCCATGTTAAAGTTACTTTCCCTTAATTTATAAAATGGATTAAAGAAGGTATGCCTAAAGACACACATGGGCCAAATCCTGTAAATTTTATTGATGAAGATGATTTCATTTGTATTTGGGAATATATGGTTTTATATATTATAAAATAGATACGGGTGAGATAAAGGTGAAAAGCAAAGGTGTTGAGAAGGTACAAGAGATGTTTCATTGTGGCAGGGTTTTTCTAAAGCATATATGGGTGAGATAGAGGAGAAGAGAATAGTTGGTGAAAATGTACAAGAGATATTGGGTGAAATCCCCTACCATAACGAAATCAAGGACATGACATGGAGAAGGTATACCTTACACTATCATAAATATTTCCTACGGTTTCCCCTCTATCATAAGAAAACTAGTCTAAGGTGAGAGTAAGTGTTGTTTATGTGGCATTGGGAAATGTTTTTGAGTTCCCCCTAGAGTTGAACTTGTTTTCGGTGATTTATAACTTCAAGTACAATTTTGGGTAGTAATATATCTATCCAAGGCCTGACATCATTTAGGAATAATTAAATAGGATAAAAAGGCATCATATAAGACATTTATCCTAATTCGTTTGTAGCCCATAAAGCTTGAGATTAGAAGAATGCATAGGAAAATAATAAAACTCAATGATCGTAATAGAATATTTAGTAGGAGACAAACTACACCCTTTGTCACAAATTATAGAAAAACAATTATTGCGTCGCTTGAAATAAGCCAACATCTTTAGGATTTGGTGGTTCATCACCATCTGTAAGTTTTTCAACTTCTTGGTGTGTAACTATTATAGTAATTATAGTGTTTATCACTACACAATTTTTTGAAATTACACAAAATGTACAATGACATTGACTAAATAAAAAAATGTGTAATGAAAGTTAATTTCCTATATGATAAACAAATCTATTAGCAAAAAGTCATTAAATAATAAAATGAGAACTAGAAGTGTTAAAGTGTCTAAGGGAAAAATGGTTCAAATTCTTGCACAAGATATCATATCTAAATGAATTACTTATGAGTTAATAGTACGATATTATGTATGTGAAGACATATGTTTTGGATTCCTGAGAGTCTAGCCTTCATTTCCAACAATGAATAAGAGAGTGAAAATTTAATGTTTGAATTCAAGACATGAATCTTAAACTAACTTGCATATATCTAACTCCACCTCCTCCACCTCCACCTCCAACTCCACCTTAACCACCTCCTCCACCTCCTCATCCTCCTCCTCAACATCATCCTCCACATCCACCTCTTCCCCCCTATGCTACCTCGTCATCCTCCTCCACATCCTTCACCTCCACTACCCCCTCATCCTCCTCTACCTCCACCTCAACCACCTACACCTCCACCTCCACCTCCTCCAAC
>APFE030266355.1:134679-149055 GCA_000404065.3 Pinus taeda | reverse complement strand
AATAATGTTAGTGGTTAATATGGAGATGGTAAGAAAGCGCTAAGTTCGGGAGAGCTTAGGCTATTACAAGGGGGTAGGACCATACTTTAGGAGAAAATATGGAACAACTTTGAGTAAAGCAGATCTTTACTCAAGCCATGGTTACGAAGATGATGGAACTTAAGAGGTGTCAAGCAGATCTTGACCTCTTTCGGGGAAGTTAGTTAATGATTGAGGAGAACAGAGGAGGGGAGTCAATTATACTCTTTTGAGTTTCTTGCACACAAATCCTTGTTGATTATGTCCTGCATGATATGACATCTGAAAACCTGGAACTGGTCAGCAATTCAACAACCTCAGAACTACCTACCCAGCCTACTTACCTAGCATTTTTTCTTCTTTTGTTTTGGGGGTGCACTTAAGACTTGCAAAAAACCGTCATTCATTTTTCTTTTGATGCTTCCTACTACATACACCCTTATTTCTTCCAGAGCCCAGATTAAGCTGTTGGGCTCCTCTGCTTCTCTACCTATCTAAGAATCTACCAAGATTAAACTGTTTGGACATATTTACAATCTCTATATTCTAAAAAAGGAAATTTAAACCTAGGGAGACCAAGATTAAACTGTTTGGACCTCCCTTTAACCGAAAAATGGCGATACCAGGATAACTTTACAAAATTTGAAGGCAATTGGATGAACTTGAAGTAGCCTTCTTCACTTGGAGAATGCTAAACAAATATGGAGCATTGCAGCAAGCAAAGTACGACATATTTGGGTTGTGAAACGCCAATCATGAAAAATGAATAACCTGCTGCAGCAGGCAACTAACAGTGGCTCCACTCGGGGATGGCTTCTCCTTGTGAGAAGTCAAGAACAGCAAGCCAGAACGCCTTGGTCTTTAGTTTCTTACTGTCTTCTGCAAAACTTGTTTTCTCCGGCCGCTTTATTCCTTCTACCTACCTACCCTAACCAGCAGTTACTTTGCCGTTAGGTGAAATAAAACAACCAGTGTAGCCATTTAAGCCACTGTGAAACGAGATGAACTTGCTAACTGATAGTTTCTGCACGTAAAAGCATCATTCGGGTATATGCTTTTATAACCAAAATTGTGGCATCTACCACTTGTTGCTGAAGTATGTGGTCTTCACTGAGAAAACATTTTAACAAAATTGGGTTAAGCCGAAGTTCCATGTAGTCTGCAATGGGGTCCACAAACTTACCCTGTGAGAGAACTTCTTCTGATTCTTCTTGGTCAGACGGAGCGGCTGCGTCCTCGGTGGTAAGCCTGGAAGTCGACTGTTGTGTCTCTGTCTTGTCAATAGAATCATGCAGAGTTTGTGAATCAGCAGGTAGCAGCATCTCCTCCTGAGTTGGGAACAGGAGACTTCGGCATGATTCAGGATCCTTTGGGTCAGATGAAGTAGCTGCATCTTCAGTAATGAGCCTAGCGGCTGATCCTTCTGTCTTTCCCTTGGAACCTAGATCATACAGAATCTGCAGGTCCTCAGGAAACAGTGCTTCCTCTTGAATAGGGGAATGGATACTTCGGCATGATTCCGGTTTTGTTGGGTTAGACGAAGTAGCTGCATCTTCGGTAATGAGCCTAGCAGCTGATCCTTCTGTCTTTCCCTTGGAACCCAGATCATACTCAAACTGTAATTCAGGAGACAGCACTATTTCCTTGTGAACTGGAGGAGGAAGATTTTGGTAAAACTCTTGAGGGTTGCGGAAATCATAAGACTATCTCTGAGCTCCCAAGAGTTCAATTTCATTCTCATATTTTTCCACAACCAACTCAAGGAAAAGTTTATTCCGGCTGCCGGGTATTTTTGACAATACCGCTCTGAAAAATTCTTCATTAAGCTCAAACTCTGATAAACTTTCTCTGCATTCATCTAAAGCTTCATCAAATGAAATTTCCTCCCAGGATTCAGTCATTCTCTCTTATTGTTAATACATGGAGCACTTGGCTGTAACATTTGGTTCGTTCCTCAGTGGAGCCTTTGATTGAAATTTAAGTGGAGTCGCCAGGTGGATGCCTAGACTCTAAAGTGCCTAATATCTGTCCACCATCAAAGATCATAACTAATCGTGAAAAACTTTGAAGAACAGGAGCACTCTCTCAAGTGGCGTTTAAAGATGAGCAGAGCGCTTGAATCCCCACTGGAGTACACAGATACAGGTCAACCGAGGCTTTTACAAGTCGGTTTCATCCTCTGTAGGGCTGCAGACTGGTTTCATTGATTTAACTGAGGAGTTCCCCAGTGGAGTCGCCATTATGCTATCACTCAGGTTGTCCCTAGGCTCCTAATAGGGATATGGCCGAGGTAACCACAAACCAATCTTCTGATTGCAGGTTCTAGCCCACCTGCAATCGGAGAGGGCTCTCTCCTTTCAATTCAACCTTAGTTGATGATTTTAGGCTAGCTTTCTGACTTCAAGGAAGTGTTGATTGTGATTGGAAAGAAGGTAGGATTCTCGAACAAAGAGGCACGGTAAGGTGTGATAAGTTTCGAACCATTGGGCATGGAGTCACAAATTGAGGCTTGCGAGCGTTTTCTTGGTCACAAGGGGATACGGAGCGGGATAGCCACACATGGTACAATTCCCTGTCTGCTGAAAGTACGGAGTGAACATCAAGGATGAAAGGCAAAGGAGAATCATTTCATCATGCTGACAAAGAGGAGAAGTGGATGAGTGGGATCCCGGAGCAGTTAAGAATTCCTAAGACATGCACTCATATGTGAAAGAAACAGTGTAAACCAGATCATTTAAAAATACAAGCTCATAACTGTTTCTGAAGAAAACATTGAAAAACGCAGAAATTGAACTTATGGTGTATTGGAACAAATCTTAAGCTATTCTTTTTTCCTGCAATTTAGAAAGGAGTAAAGGTGGTGAAAAACATAAAATAAAACAGAGGAGAGGAACACTTATTAGATCATGTAGAAGCACAGGAATTCCGTGATCATTCCTTGGCCAAGAGAAAACATCAAGTTGTTTTGAAATCCATGCTTTCAACAATCTTTGATTATGGAAATTATGACAGTTACAGTGCGAGTCTTTGCTCAGAGAAAATGTTGGAAAGGAGACTAACCAACAACTACTACCAACCAACCAACCCCTCACAACATTGCTTAGGGTGGTATTTATAAACAAAATATCGGAAAGACATAATTACAAGTGACCTTGACAAGTCTGCTTAGAACTCTTCAAAAATCTAAATGCTGCTGGAATTAAATGCAAGTAAATCTTTTTGGCTGCGCTGGGGGCAGCCGGATCGGAACAGGTGACGAGATGGCCCTTGTGGACTAGATGCGGTGCTGCTGGAGTGATTGTGCTTTGGAGACTGCAGTTCGGCTCTAGTGTGAATTGAATGTGCAATAATTACGATTTGAGAGCTTCAAGTAGTTTCGCCCTCTTTCTATGAATCTGCTGGAAGATATTAAATGTTCTCCTGCTTCGGGCCGCTACTCAAAATATTTGATGATACACTTTGCCGCTACATTGATGGCTCCCGCCATCGACTAATACTCTTTGACATGCTTGATGCCTGCTGATTTGATCTGATACACTTTAAACTCTGTGATTGATCTGCTGCTCTCTTTAAACTAGATCCTTTTGGCACGATCGGGCGATTTTCGACTTTTTCGGCGTGCAATGGGCTTAGAAATCAGAAGATTCCCTGAAGATTCCTCGAAATGGCCTATTTCCCGTAGCGATGCGCGATTAGCACTTCGTGCTAATCGCGCATCGGAAACTTCCTCGGTTTCTTGATTTGGAGCTCCGAAGTGTGATTTTTCTTCCTGTGCGAAGTTTTTGGCTTTCTAGCTGCTGACGTAAGCATGGCGTCGGCTGTACGGTGGATGACGTCAGCTGTGGGTCCCTGGTACGGAGCGATGTGGTGAGATACTGGAGGTAATGTGGTGAAGAGACTCCGATGCGATATTGCATCGGCAGGGAACGGGGGGTAATTGGGTTGGACACTTGGCGCTTGCGACTGCCAATCGGTGATATCGAAATATCGCATTGGCGGACATGGAGAGGTGAATGAATTGGACATTCGGCGCTTGCGATTGCCGATCGCCGACATCGCAATATCGCATCGGCAGGGAATGGATGGGTGATGACTTGCATGAAGATGAGAGTGCGAGGTTGCGATGCGATATGGCTTTGAGGAGGAAAGAGCAAGTAAGTGGGTATGAAGGGCATTTGAGGTTTCGAAAGGGGTCCGATTACCTCAGAGGGATTTTGTACTTTGGAAGGAGTCCATTGTATCTGGGAGGTGGTTTTGGAGGTCAGGGGTTCTTGCTGAGTTTCAGATAAACTGAGCAATTCCCAAGAGTTCTTATGGTTATTTTTCAACCAGGGGGAGGGATATTACGTAGGGGGATTTTACTTAATATTAATAAGGGGATGGGAAGAATAGGGAGCTAAATAATAATGTTAGTGGTTAATATGGAGATGGTAAGAAAGCGCTAATTTCGGGAGAGCTTAGGCTGTTACAAGGGGGTAGGACCATACTTTAGGAGAAAATATGGAACAACTTTGAGTAAAGCAGATCTTTACTCAAGCCAGTGTTATGAAGATGATGGAACTTAAGAGGTGTCAAGCAGATCTTGACCTCTTTTGGGGAAATTAGTTAATGATTGAGGAGAACAGAGAAGGGGAGTCAGTTATACCTCTTTTGAGCTTTTTAGCACACCAATCCTTGCTGATTATGTTCTGCATGATATGACACCTGAAAACCTGGAACTGGTCAGCAATTCAACAACCTCAGAACTACCTACCCAGCCTACTTGCCTAGCATTTTTCTCTTTTGTTTGGGGTGCCACTTGGACTTGCAAACCCTCATTCATTTTCTTTTGATGCTTTCCTAAATCTACATACTGACCCTTATTTCTTCCGGAAGCCCAGATTAAGCTGTTTTGGGGGCTCCTCTGCTTCTACCTATCTAAGAATCTGCCAAGATTAAACTGTTTGGACAAATTTACAATCTCTATATTCTAAAACAGGAAATTTAAACCTAGGGAGACCAAGATTAAACTGTTTGGACCTCCCTTTAACTAAACATAGCGATACCGGGATAACTTTACAAAATTTGAAGGCAATTGGATGAACTTGAAGTAGCCTTCTTCACTTGGAGACTGTTTGAGCAAATATGGAGCATTGCAGCGAGCAAAGTACGACATATTTGACCTGTGAAATGCCAATCATGAAAAATGCATACCCTGCTGCAGCAGGAAGCTAACAAGTCGGAAAAGGGTTTATAGACGACTGCCTCTCATTTTCGTTTAACGAGTCGAGAGGGCCAACTCGGCATTCTTTTCACATTTAGAGAGTCAGAAAAGGGCAAAAGATGACTCCAAAGTGACTTTTTCGTGTATTTACCGAGTCCGAAAAAGTATAAAATATAACTCATTTCGCCGCCAAAGCTGCATAAACACCTGTCGCTGCACAAGAAATTGGCGTAAAATCCATTTTCGACACAAATATTCATAAAAATACCCATAAAATGACTTTTAAAACCTATGTAGGGGTCAAAAAGTTATAAAATGGTGAAAATGGTAAATTGAAAAATTACTTTTCACTTTTTACCTTTGGAGAGCGACATTAGGGCTTTTGGAGTGCGACCTTCAGTTGGCGATTGCGACAAATCCAGTGGACCATTTGGAGCGCCGTCAATGTCAGGTACGAGGTCTTGTCCTTAGCTCCATTTCTATCCGTTTAGAATTTGTTTTAAGTTGCATTTTCATTCCCTATAGGGAGGATTTTGAACTTAGGGGTTGCGCCCATTGGCGCGGGTTTCGGGCACGGACCCGCGCCAATGGGGCAATTTTCCCATAGGGCACGTGCCCATGGGCGCAACTGTTTTAGAAACAGTCACGCCAACGACTGCGCAGATTTTTAGGAAAACTTTTAACAAATTTAAACCCTTTTCCCTGCAATTTCAAGTTATTTCAAAATCTAATTCATTATTTTGGCTTGTGTTTGCAGGGAAATACACAAAAATGGTGATTGTGTGGAAAGAACAGGAACATGACCAAGTATACCAATTGGCCTTAGTAGATGAGGACTGCATGGAGGCACTTAGAGCATGTGGGCTCAAGAAATTTTTCATGCTGTCCTATTTGCGAGCTCAGCCAAAGCTTTTACAATATTTGGTCAACTTGTGGGACGTACAGGAACAGGTGTTCCGAATACGGGACCAAGTATTGGAGTTAGACGTATCTGATGTCTACTTCCTCACTGGATTGTCACGACGGGGGCCGGTACCTCGATTGACCGGTAGTAGACCATCTGGAGAGAAGATGGAGGAGGTGAAGGCCCGAGTTTGTCCAGGTGCCAGATACGGGGAGGGCAGCTCGAAGGTGGACATCCCCACCGTTCCGAACTTGACCCTGAGAGCATTACTGCTTACCATCACACGAGCTGTGGGGGCACAAGTGCCCCACGAGGCTACGAAGAACCATTTGATCCTAGTGACAGAGTGTCTGAGTTCGACGATCTTCAACTGGGCGTCAGCAGTGACGACCAATATGAAGAGGCAGCTGACCAAAGCCAAGCAGGGCAAGCTGCAACAGTTCGGATATGGCTCCATCTTGGTGACGTTCTTCTTGGAATGCGTGTCAAGCTTCCAGGGCCAAGGGGCCTTTGTTGCAGACCCAACACCTCGAGAGCCGAGGATGGCTCGATGGGTGGCACTGATGCCGAGGGGTGGTGGAGGTCAGCAGATGTCCTTTAGACCTGAGTTTTTCGGGTGGCTTCACTGCCAACTAATTGTGGTGGAGGACTGGCCGTATGTGGGGACAGACTTCACCGGAGACCCTGACCTTACCTTGCTGGAGGGACAGGACTGGGACGAGGAGATTGGTATGTCCTCATTTCTTGATTTTGTGTTTTCATGATTTTTTTTGTTAGTACATGCTTGTCCTAATGACCTTTATATGCATATGCAGATGTCGGCCCAGAGCGTCTAGCTGGCATGTCTCCCATTGTGAGGAGACACCCAGTAGCAGCAGCGGCAGGAGCGGATCCTCCGGAGGAGGGTGGTGACAGAGGGGAGCTTATTCAGAACCTCGAGGCTATCACTCGAGGGATTCCAGATTACGCTCGGCTAGCGGATGTCCCGCTAGTGTACCAGAGGCACACAGTGGGGGTGCCAACCCGCATCCACCGGCTCCTGAGGCGTTTAGTGCGAGCCATGACATGCTACCATGAGCACCACCGAGATTAGATATCTAGGATTTTCTTTTCATGCATATTTTTTGAGAGACATGTTGTCTCTGGATGTATTCAGACAAACATGTATTTTTTTTGATGATGCACGGGGTGCAAAAATTTTGGACACACATATATATATACATACATATGTTTTATGGTTTATTGTACTTTATGCTTCTTGTATTATATTGAACTACATGTTATACAAATGCCTGTCCAACACATAATTAGCTAATGCATCAGTTAACGTATTAAGTTGTCTTGGAATATGTTGATAAGTAATGAAATCAAAATCCCGTTCTAATAACTTAACACGTAAATAAAACCTTAAAATCCGATGATCTCTGACGGAATAACGCCTGTTGAGTTGGTGGACTACAAGCTGAGAGTCCAAGTTCACAACCAATGTTTGAATGCCGAGGTTAATCGCCTCAGCTAATAATTCAATCACAACACTATATTCAACAACATTATTCGTTGTACAACCTAGACAAACCCCCTGAATTTCTACTAACTCACCATGAGGATCGTAGATCACCCATGCCGCAGATGACAAGTTGCGTGTACTGCGGGAGGCACCATCAGCGAAACCAACGTAAGGCGATCCAGACATTTGTCCAAGAAGAAAAAAGACACAATAAGCGGCAATCATGCTGACACACCAAGACAAAAATATGAAAACATGCACACACAACACACTTGCTGAAAGCACACGTATATACAAAAAGTAAAGTGCACGCATGATACTTGGTTTAAGTCAAGCCCATTTCGGGACTTGCCCCATCGCACTGTTGCGTAACTGGCCTAGATAATGTAGGCGTCGTCTCGACCTGTTTGATAAGATGATCAACGGCGATGATCTGCCCATGCCCCTCGGCCGAGCGAGGGTTACAAGCTAGAGGATCAATGCCCCCTTGTGCAGAGGGACCGAGGGTCACAACAGTGTGCAATGAGGAATCAGAATGAGTAGAAACCAAACCAAGCGAAGCAAGGTTCAGAGGTGGGAGCAAAAAGACACCCATGAGGGTAGGGTCTTTAAAGAGCCCAGCTCCCACATGCTCGTAAGGGATGGAGGTATGCTTCACGAAAGGCACATTGCCTTAAGAAGAAGAAGCGAAGAAGGAGAGCTGGTCTATCGTGACAATTTTCCCCTGGTGAGGAAAACGAATGACACGGAAGAGGGACAAAACCACAGCACGCATGGCATATGTCCAGCTCTGACCCAGAAGGAGGTTGTAAGTAAGATTTGCGTCAACAACCTCAACCTCCACTTCAACGGTTTTCCCTTCCAAAGTAATCGACAATCGTTGAAGGATACCATAGGGACGAGATTCTCTCCCATCAAAGGCTTCCAGCGTCGTGGGAGACTGGCTCAAAGTCGGAGACCCGATCGCTTTCCAACAAGCAACAGACATTATGCAAGTTGACGCGCCTTCATCAATAACCGTACGATGGATCATTTTCAAATTGATGATGACTTGTATGAGGAAGGCGATCTGATGAGGCAGCCTTGGGACATGGCTCTCGAGATCAAAGGTGATCAAATCCCAATCTGCCGGGTCGATGCCACCGATGGCCGATAATAGGGACTTCCTCTGAGGGGGGCAGCTCTGGAGAACTTCTAAAGCGGACATAGCTGACGGAGCCTGCGCTAAGTCCTCAACTATGCTATAGTGCTGGGCAACACGAGCATTTGGGTTGTAAGGTGATCTCCGGAGTACTCCTTTGGGAGGGGGTCGGATTGTCGTCTCAGTACTAGGTCTCTCGATGTGGAGCGGACCAGAACTGGATGGAGGAGCACTTGAGGGGACCTCAGGCTCCTTCCCGGTGGATGACGGATATTCCTTTGTTCGAGTCGTTACATGAATGGGAATGGATCCAGCCATGAACACTTGGGAACCAAAGGGAGAAGAAGACGAAGATGGATCAGCCACCATTTGAGTCTGTTGGGAGGGGAAAGGTTCTTTCAGAACCGTAGGAATCCCAGGAGCACCTTTCAACAAACGACTAACCTCGGACCGCCCTGGGCAGTCTTTGGTATAGTGATCCTCATTGCAGATAAGACAAGGATACTTTGGTTTACGCTTGGCTCCTTCCTCGGGTGGAGGTTTGGAGGAGTCCTGTTTGGGTTGCTCAGACTTATTCTTCGCTTTCCCCTTTTTCTTTCCTTTCGAGGCCTTGTTCGCTGTGGTGGACTGGACGGCGTTAACCTCGGAAGTACTTCCAGAATTAGAACCACCCTGAGAAGTGTTTTCGTTAGCAACATTCGATTTTTGCTTCCCAGGGTTCGAGGATGATTTTTTGGACGACGGGTTTACAGAGCCAATAACCCCATCAACAGATGGCTTTGGTGGAGCTTTGGATGTACCGGGTCTCGGGGCATCAGGCAAATACTCATATAAAGTACCCAACTGAGAATAAACTAAGTCAAGGTACTAGGCACGCGCGATAGCTTGCTCTTCAGTCACACATGCTCCCATAGTAATGTCCCGTGAGATCTTAGGGACAAAGGAAGCTATGAACCAATCGATGAGGAGTTGATCAGGGATCCAGAACTTGATCAACCGACGACGCCTTCTCCATTCATGTATATGATCATAGATGTGCGTAGCCGTGTCCTGCTTGAGAGACGTAAGGAGATGCGTTCCCGTCTCATACCGAATGGGTAACTGAAAATGAGTGAGGAATGCCATTGCCAATTAATTGAAATCTTGAAAAGACACACGGGTCAATTCAATGTACCATTTAGCAGCGGAGCCGATGAGAGTCCTTTGGAACAGGCGAAGCCGAACTGAATCGTCAAGCCATGAATTGGACGAACACCAAAGGTGGTAAGTCATTACATGGGCTTGAGGATCCTCTCCAGATTTGTCATCAAACTTGGGACAATCGCTGGGTATCTTGGTTGGAACTAGTGGCCATTGTGGATTATGCAAGATACGATCATTGGTTAATTTCGACACATCGGGCAGTTCCAATGTTGCTAAGAATGATAGCTGAGGGTTGAAGGACATCTATGGTTGTGGATATGAGATAGGGCAAGAGTTCCACCCAGTTGCTGGTTGCCCCCATTGACCTTGTCCGGATGGGCCAGGTCCAAAAGGACCCTATTTGTAGGGACTTTTTCCATAAGGGTTATATCCATAACCGGACGGTTGATTCTGGATCTGTCCCCCAACGCCCCATTGGTTACCATACTGACCTACAGGAGCAACATTTGGTTGCTGGTAATTTTGATAAGGGGTGACCTGCGGCTATTGATAATTTTGATACGGGGCAAACTGAGTTTGCCCCTAGGGTTGCTGGTATCCATACGGTTGCTGGGCTCCATACTGAGCCTAGGAACCAGGCTGCGCTTGGTAAGAAGGTTGGGATTGAAACCCACCTTGCGGCTGGAGACTAGTTTGATTCTGGGTCTGATAACCGGGTTGAGCTTGAGAAGCAGTGACCATCTGCATGCCCGGTTGAGCAGGCCCAGAGAGATGTCCTTGGGAAGACTGAGGTTGGGCCATCTGGCCGGAAGGTTGTCCTGGTTGGATCTGGGACGGGCCTACTTGCTTAGAAGGTTGAGCTTGTTGGGTGTTCGGTTGTCCTTATGCAACCGAGGGTTGTCCTTGCAGACCAAATGGCTGACCAGGCTGAGTAGCGGGCTGGCCTTGCTGCATGTAAGGATGACCACCCTGCCTAGAAGGGTAGCCTTGCTGGGTTCCAGGTTGTCCTTGTTGCGCGTAAGGTTGTCCCAGATTCCCATAGGGTTGACCCAAAGGGTATCCCTGCTGGACTCCAGGTTGTCCTTGTTGAGCATAAGGTTGTCCCGGGTTTCCAGAAGGTTGCCCAAGATAGGTAAAAGACAGACCACCATAGGCCGAAGGTTGTCTCTGGGAGGGTTGTCCTTGTGAGCCTCCATGTTTCCCTAGATAGGTTTGGCCATAATACTGCTGCCCATAATTAGGCTGCGTGTAGGATGGCTGACCTTGGTATGATAGTCCTTCATACGGCTGCCCTTGATCTGGACGGAATTGGCCACCACCATAACCAGTGGTACCCCAAGCGACGTTCAATGGAATTGAAGCCTCAACCGCAGGTCGAGTTGGCAAGGAGGTATACAAATGATGACCTATAGGGTCATAATAAGGGCCTTGCGCGCCTGGATTTTGGATAGCATGTAGGTATTGAGGATATGCACCCCCTGCTGAAATGGCATCAGAAGAAGGTGGGGCACTGCTTGTAGGATGAACAACTCTGGCAGCATGTGCCGACTGACCACTATGTACTGGACCACGGGATGGGCCGGCAACAGTAGTTACGATGGAAGATGCCGTAACGACACTAGCCACCAGAGTTGAAGATGCGACACAAACGGTCGGATTGGTCGGAACTGACGTGACAACGGTATTGTGAGCTTGGGAAACAAAAGATCCCGTAGTGGGAACGATGTTATGATCCCACATGGTACCAGAAGAGGAGTTCCTAGAGCCCATGGCATCCCTCAGAGATCTATAGCGCGCAGGCACTGTAATACCGAGAGGGGTAACAGTGTAGGGCGTAGATATGACCGGGGATGTGGCCGGGATAGGAGTCTTAATACTTGACAAAACAGGTGTTCCACTCGATACAAGGGATGTGTCCTCCATATTAGAGGAAGCCATTGGGGTTGAAACACCAGTAGGAGTAGAGGGATAATCATCTTTGTAAGGTTCCCAAATAGGGTTCCAAAACGGATCATGAAGCTTGTCCTCTGGAGCACGAGAGCTCAATGGTTGGACACTTGGAATAACAGGGAAAGTGTCACCACACACCGGTGTCTCAGGAGCAGCAGAAGAAGGAGACCCTTGGTCACTAGGGACAGAGACAGGATCGATGGATCCGCCAGGATGATCGAATTCAAAAAATCCTAGACAAGCTGACGAAGAAAGACCCTACTCAAAACTAACGCAAACAAGATCTAAAAAGGTAAATGTAATTGTGGTTGAATAAATTTTAAGACATTAGGACACAACTTGACCTTTTCATGTTTTAAGAGTCGAGAAAAGGACAAAAGATCACTCTAGTCGCCTTCGAATATTTAGTGAGCCCGAAGTGACAAATGCTCAAGTGAGCCTTTTCTTTTTAAGGAGTTCGAAAAGGATCAAAAAGTGACTACTCTGGAGAAACTAGGCAAGGGGTTTACCAGACAATCCGTAAAACTGCATATACACCTTAGCAATCATATGAAAACCAAGGACTTTTCGTACGGCAGTCAATCTTCCAGAATGATGTGTTTGGTGCGTTACGGGCTGTAAGGCGGCAGACACGGCTTCCTGTGGATCAAGGATGATAACCTAGTGGAGTCTCCCCATATATACGCGACTGTACGTGGGAGCACAATTTCGTACTAGACCACAGTTGAGTCACACAAGGAGGAATCACCCAACCTTAAGTGAAAACAATAGCGACTAGGTTTAACGACGTCGGAGCACATCTCTAGCCTAGACCTCTAGAATGTGAGCGTTATGTTCCAATGCGTTTTTAGGTTCATTCGATTTATTTTAAAGTTGATCTTGAGTTAAGTTTCGGTTTTCAAGTCCTACCGTATGTAATTTCTCAAAATCCCTAAATGCAATCTATATGCCAAAACATGTCATTCCATTCAATGAATGCTAATTACAAGAGAGTTAAAGAGATTTCATGCAAACGAAACGATCACAAACAAAAAAAGGGTTTCCCTAATGCAGCTAATGCAAATCAATAAACTTTTCTTTAAGATCACTAAATCACTAATCGAAATGAAAAGTCCTAATTTTCATTAACTGATTCAAAGCAAAAGAGATTTTTATTTTCAATAATGGAAAAATGCACTAAAGAGCTTTTGAGAAATAACACAAACAAATTCTATCCAATACACACACGTTCAGTTCCTCAAATCACCAATCAAACATCTAAAGAACCAAAAAGATCCCAAAGACAATAATGAGCCGTGTGATTTGGGCTCAAAGTGAGACGAAGCGGAATTCAAGTGAAGACGAAGAAAATCTCTCAAATAACGCAACAAAATGATTCCCAACTACCAAACAAGTGTAAGGGAGCAAACAAAAGAGTCGAATGGACCACAAAAAGATCAAAACACCTTAGGAAGGCTCGATTCACAAGGCCACTAGATCCCCTAGGGCTAGAAATGTGAAATCGGTAGAAAAAAGCAAACACCCAAAGGGTAGCGATCAAAGCTAGTCAAATCACACTCCAACACACTCAAGTAGTCTAATAAAGGTACTTAGGGCAAAACCAAAGCTCAAAAAGTTGAGAACCAAGAAAACTTCAAAAGTTTACAGGCCTGGTGCGACTGTCAGGCTGCAACAAGCGCCTTTCATGAATTGGCGCGGGTTGTAAGTGTGCAACATGCACCAACTGGCGTGACTGTCATGCTATAAAATAGTGCCAGCCGATTTTGCTATGGAAAAATAAAAACAAAAGAGCCAAGGCTAAACCAGCAATACCTAAGTACACCAAGAGGCAAAAAACAACATAGGTATTCAACCCAGAAAGCTAAACAAGCGGGAGAAACCAAGGAACAAGGCAAGTTCCAAGTCGTTCAGTTTGCAAACCAAACCGGAGATGGACTGAAGTAGCATTGATCTACTTCGCAAATGCAAAGAAATAGCGTTTCGAAGGCTATCTGGCCAGACTTCAGGCTCCGTCTAAAGTTTACAAATCAAACAACAAGACAAGATAAACAAAAAAGGCAAAAACCAACTCCCTAGTGGAGTCGCCAAATTGTTGTACAGGTAAATCCCCTCTGCGGACAGAGAAGATCCCACTAGCCTAAATGGGGTCTAGCAACAATCAAACAACACTAACACGTAGGTTCCTAATTGCAAAGTAAAGACCGATGATGAGGGCCTACCTCGAATCCAACGCTAGTATTCATAGGAGAGTCATCGCTTCCGTTCTTTCACTTCAGCTGGTCATAATCCTCACGATCCTCGTGAACAGATACCTGCACATGCAAAGAACAAGACAAATACAAGCATAAAACCAAGAAATGCAACTATGTATCAGTCAGAAAGGATACAACTCAAACATCATTATAAAGACACATGAGTGGAACCATAATGATAGTCGTCTATTATTATTGATAAACAAAAGAGAATACAACCAAGTTCTGACGTCAAATTCTCCTTTGGCTGGGTGATCA
>APFE030266355.1:71531-134026 GCA_000404065.3 Pinus taeda | reverse complement strand
GGAACAAGGCAAGTTCCAAGTCGTTCAGTTTGCAAACCAAACCGGAGATGGACTGAAGTAGCATTGATCTACTTCGCAAATGCAAAGAAATAGCGTTTCGAAGGCTATCTGGCCAGACTTCAGGCTCCGTCTAAAGTTTACAAATCAAACAACAAGACAAGATAAACAAAAAAGGCAAAAACCAACTCCCTAGTGGAGTCGCCAAATTGTTGTACAGGTAAATCCCCTCTGCGGACAGAGAAGATCCCACTAGCCTAAATGGGGTCTAGCAACAATCAAACAACACTAACACGTAGGTTCCTAATTGCAAAGTAAAGACCGATGATGAGGGCCTACCTCGAATCCAACGCTAGTATTCATAGGAGAGTCATCGCTTCCGTTCTTTCACTTCAGCTGGTCATAATCCTCACGATCCTCGTGAACAGATACCTGCACATGCAAAGAACAAGACAAATACAAGCATAAAACCAAGAAATGCAACTATGTATCAGTCAGAAAGGATACAACTCAAACATCATTATAAAGACACATGAGTGGAACCATAATGATAGTCGTCTATTATTATTGATAAACAAAAGAGAATACAACCAAGTTTTTGACGCATCCTCCTTTGGTTGGTGCATCAGCAAAATTGCTTTGAAAGCTTGTAGGGGATGGGGAACAAGCCTCTCTCTCCTTGGTTACTTGGACATGAATCTCCTCCTTAAAGATTTAGCCTCATAGGGATGAACAAGGCCTCTTGCAACATGAGCTTAGCAATTCTCGGACTTTGGGACTTAGATTTGGGAGCTTGAAGAGTAGAATTACTAACTAGCTTGTCAAAGGGAAAAGAACAAGCTTATATAGAGGTAGGAGGAGTAGATAAGACCATCCACCAGATTCATGGGATTGTCCTTATCATTAGGAAGCTTCCATGAGAGGTGGAGAACTACTTCCTTCCTTGGGAGATTCGAAGCCCAACTGAACTAACTCAAATTGGAATCAGTTCATGGATAGGTTAGAAGGAACATTCGGAAGTTTGTTTGTTAAAAACTTTACCCAACTGGGTTGGCGCTAGTGCGACTCTGACACAGAGCGCCAGCGGGCACGCGAGTGATACACCGTGGAACAACGCCAATGGAAAAAGGGCTATATTTATGGGTATTTTGCAGAAGGTGTCTTTAGGGCATATGAAGTACATACTCAAGGGGATACAATGCAGGTGTTTTCAAGTCATGTCACTTTTCACAGGTCCCGAAATAGGTCCTCCACTGTACGGGAAAAGGGGTAACAGGGACGGTGACAAAATACAGTGTAACAATGAAGATCCTCTTGGATTTCCCATTAAAGATACTGATATCAGTGTTCATATGAAGAACATCCCTTCATATTTCCTTCCCAAGTTCCATGGTATGAGGTTAGAGGATCCAGAAACTTTTCTCTTTAAATTTCAAATCCTTTGTAGATCTTATGGTTACTTACTAAACACTCAAAAGTTGAGATTTCTTGTTGTAACATTAAAGGATAGAGCTCTTAAATGGTTCATGAGTTTAGGGACTAATTCAATAAGATCATGGATTATTATGCAAAAGGTATTTCTATAAAAATATAAAGATCATGAATTTAAAGAAGAAATCTTTAGAATGAATAAAAAATAAGATGAGAGCTTGAGGATCTAATAGAGAGGTTCATGTATAATGTTAAGAGGAGAAAATTACAAAATTTAGGATCTGACACACAAAAACACCTCTTAGAAAATTTAGGGATGAGTGGATTAATATTCTTGATCTCATGAGTAGAGGTGATGTATACCAATTCTCATTTGAATAAATTTGTGAAAAATGCAAAAAAAATACCAAGAGGAAGGGAAAGAGTAATTAAATCAGCATCAAGATTGGTAAGTCAAGATAAACTTGGAAATTTGTTTGATGAATTTAAAACATAAATTCTTAGGAATCTAATCAAACAAGTAGAAATGATAAGAATGCAATATGAGGAAAAATAAGATGTTGATATTTGTGTTGTCCATGCAAAATCACATGCTATTAAATATTTCCCATCATTACCAAGGAATTTTACCAAGAGGAAAATCGAACAATTCAAACGTCAAAGTTGTTATGTTATGTAGCTCCAAGAAGACTATGGTAGCCTAGTCAACCTAGTATGTTGCAAGAGCATAATTCACAGTTTCAAGGTTATGCACAACCATCTCAAAGTAATTGGAACACACCCTTTCCTTGGAAACCTTGGCCATATCAACCCCAAAACCAATCTTGGCAACAAGGTTGACAAGAACCTTATGGGAAGAATCCATAATATCCTCAATATTTTCCTCATTATCCTCCATACCCAACTCCATGTTATTCCTACCAACCACCTCCACCACAACCGTAACCGTAACCATATCCATCTCAAACATCCACTCCCACTCAATTACTTGTACCACCATTTCCAAAACCACACAAGGAAGTAGCTCAACCCACTTACAATGTTGAGATACAACACTTCCAAATATCTCCTCTTGATATCAATGGTATACTTCTTAACTCAGGAAGAGCAATACAAGAAAGAGATTCTTTTGATGACATTGAAGGATAACATGCATAAAAATAAGATTCAAATGAGAAAACCAAATAGTCATGTGTTGGAGTTGATGAAGAGTGGACATCAGAATAAAAAATTGAGAAATTTCCCTCATGTTTACCATCATATCTTCCATGTGTTCAAGAGAATAATCTACAAAAAGAGGAAAATTTGAATATAACGTTATAAGAAGACATGAAGAATGATCCAGATAAGCAAGTGAACCAAGGGAATCAAAGTTGTATTGAAATATGGTTCCAAAAAATTGTTAAGTTGTAGAAAAACACTCTTCTTCAACAATTTTCGATCTCATCTCAGTCAAAGAAGTTGGTATCTCACATTCAGGTACATGTCAAAGCATATGTTTCGAGCCTACACTTGATTTTATTTGTCATCATGTTATATAAGTGGCTCCATTGGAAGTATTCCTACACTTGAAAATGATTTTTCTTTTCAAGTAGAGTCGAATAGAAAAATAATAATAAATGAAAAATAAGAGGAAAAAAATAAAATCTTAGGTGAAAACCTCTTTTGAGGTTCCTAAGATTGGCTTTGTTGTCACTTTAAACGACACCTGTAGCATGATTTCTTCAGGGGACATAGAAGGATTCCTAGAGACAACCTTTGGGTTGATTGTAGACCCATGCCTAGGACATCTTAAATAGAGGAGTGGATGGAAGATTATGAGTGGGGTTTTTGTTGCACTCAAATTTTCATGTATTTAAAAATATTACAAAGGGGGTTTGGCTCAATAACCCCTTAGTAAGGTAAACTCAAGCCAATACATGGATCCAAATGTGTAGGGGGTAAATTGGGAAACCTCAAAGGGAAATGTCTTTTATGGAGGTCGACACACAACAATAGGCAACCTTAATATTGGCGTTGTAGTAAAATGAAGAGGAGGAAAAAGAGGAGGGGAATCCGATGCATAGGGTTCTAAATAAGACATAATTCTAAGCAGCAATATTCCAGCAGAAGTATGGAACACTGAGGAGATAATATGACAGAAACAATATAGCACCATTTAAGGTCCCAAATCTATACATCATGAGTACACTTATCACTAAACAGTGTAAGTAAATATGTGCTCATATAGGTATTATAAGCTATGGAATAACACAAGTAAATATGTACTGCAAACAGGTATTGTTCTCTATATAGCAGCAAAATATACAAGCATGAAAGCATGAGACCGGCAACTTCATTACACAATTTCAATAGAAGAAGAAAACGTATATGAAAATGAGATTGACAGAGGGGAAAACATATTGCACATTGCTCTAATTTGAATCTCAAAATAGTTTCATTAATTCAATATGAATTTGACATAGCAGTCCATTTACATTCACAACCAAATATCATTCAAGTCCCTCATGAATAAGCAAGTAGAACCAAAAGTGGAATCACAGAAATCAGACCCGTAGGTGCAGAATTCTGGAACCTTTGTTAATTCTTTCTTCCCGCTATTTATAAGAAGAGGGGGAGATGGAATTAATAGTTACAAAAATATCCCAAATCGAGCTCCAATTGTCCACTATACTAGTTGTCTAGGCATGCAAGGCTCTTCTTCCCCAAAATTATTTCATCGGGATTTTATTCGCTTCTTGGAAACAAATAGAAATTACAGAATTATCGAAAAATAGAGAAAACTGAAAGATGATGGGAGGAAGTGTCCCTTTATTGTTCCTATGAAGGTTTGTGATCAAGCCATGTCTTTGTGATGATGTGCCTCTTCTTTTAGACTCGTTGGTTCCCGTTGCTTTCATTTTAATTGTCTAACTTCCCCACTCTTTGTAGCTGATAGTGATCAACTATGTTTGCATGTTACTGAGCATAAAAAGATTTAGTCTGGACAATGCTTTGTTTCGTATTTGAGTGGAGCTCCATGTTGAGCCATTAATCCTCTTGAACCACCCATACTGATTTACTATTGCACCATAATTCATTCAATGTTTCAGTTTCTGACCCATCCACCTTCAAACCCTTTTACCATACTATCAGGGCTTTACGGAAGTAGAAATTTTACACTTAAATGTGTTGCAGAAAGATGGGTTCCAATGCCCCTTGGCCCCCTCTGGTTTAGACATTGTCTACATTTCTTCTGGTATAACTAGGGGGTTGTGACTAGGTGCTTAGTTCTCAGGCGCTAGGACCTTTGGTGAGAGAGAGTGTGAGGATGAGTGCTTTTTGGATGGGGTCATAAGCGGTAAATGGTAAGTGAGGGGGGGTGTGAAATGATATGAGAGGGACACATAACGGTGGGGCCCTGAGGGGAAACCGCTTTTGCGAACCCCCACCGTCAATAAAAGGAAACATGGCAGGGGGGCCGAAAAGGCCTGTGAGCCATCGATCTGGGCGGAGTCAATCTAGGTCATGCAGAGATAGGGGAGGTTTGGTTAATATGTGGCATTTCAACAGGGATGGATCTGACAACCCTTTAGGTCTATTTTATAAAATATCGTATCTGGGGAGTTTTTGCATATTGCAATCACAAGCTGTGAGGGACTATGTGTTGGAATTATGATGAATGTGTTGTACTTGATGGCAACCCATTTGTAGCAGAAGATCTCACTTATATATGGTAACTAGATGAATCTATGAATCTAGAGGAGAGATAGCGGATGTGACGAAATGCAGGGCAACTCAAAGGAAACAATTCAGAAGTAATGTACAATGGAAAATCACATTATAACAGGTCTACTCAGAGGGAACAGAGTAATGGTACAAATGAATAGGATGGACGAACAAAGGACTACAGATCATAATCAATAAGTTAAATAAAAAGGACATTTTTAGGTACGTTAAGATGTATACACTGGTTCACTTTGTCCAAGAAGCGTATACACGTAGGTTTACAGAACAAAAGGTGCGTATACATACACATGCACTTTCACAAAAGGAAAAGTACATACATCTTGGAAAACCAAAGTTTTTGGTCCAAGGTACTTCTTGGTCCAAGGTATTTGAACCAAGGTATTTGGTCTGAGGTATTGGTCTAAGGTATTTGGTCCAAGGTATTGGTCCTAAGTGGTTTTGGTCCATGGTATTGAGAAAGGCCTAAAACTATATAAGGAGGAGAAGATCATTATGCCAAAGTGTGCAAGTATTTGAATATCTTATAAAGTGTTGGATAAAATATGTAGGTTAATGAGCTTTTGATGCCCTTCTTGATCTGATCGAAGGATGCACCTATGTGGCGGATGAAGGTTGATGAACCGGGATCATAAAGACTTAAGTATATTATCATTATGTGGTTTGATCTTGGACAATCTAGATCTGAATACTGATGCATGTTTTTATTCTATAAATGTTATGATCTAGGTATGACTAAAGTCTAGAATAGTTGTGATGTATTAAGTTATCATTTAAAGATCTGTACGCAGGTTCGCTTAGGCAAAAGCGCGTACATACGCTGGTTCAACACATCAAAGTAGCATATACATTATGAATTAGAATTTGCAGATCTATACATAGGTTCCCTTTGGTAAAAGGGCATATACAAATTGGTTCGACGCATGGAAGTAGTGTATACCTTATGAAGTATGATGTTTAAAGTTTTAGTTGTTTTTGGTTGCTGTTGCAAAGTTCTGGATTCTACTTTGTGTTTTGGTGACTATATTCTGGTCATAGTGTTCTGAATGATCAGATTGATTTAGTGTGATTTGCTTCAATGATGATGGGTTGTCCATGATTGATTGATTCAGTTGTGGTTGATTCAAAGAGTGATGTTTGAGTTTTAGTAATTGCTTGATGTAGATGTATTTGATGATTGTATTGCAGTTATGATTCCGAGCTTCAATGTTGTTGATGGGTCTAGTATGAAAATTGGATGAATTGTGGCCTTTAGATTGTGGTGTTGTGTTCCAAGAGTATCCAGTCTGAAAATTTATGAAACGTGATCCCTAGAGGAAGAGAGAAGGTTGTAGCCTTCTGTAGGCTGGTGCCTACGTACTAGTAAATATATCAGCTAGTACAAAAGCTAGGGGGTTGTATCTCCCTTCCAGTAGAAGCTAGAGAACAAGAGAAGGTTGTAACCTTCTGCAAGTAGAAGCCTGCATACTGGTATGAGTCTACACCAGTACAAGATTGTAGTTAGATTTTCTTATTATTAAAGAAGACAAAGATGACAGCAACAGGTGGTTTTTGCCCTGCATTGGGTTTCCACCTTAAATATTGGTGTTCATGTGTGCTGCTTATATGTTATGGTTTATTCTATTATTACTGCACATGGTTTCTATTTATATGATTAATAAAGTACTGATGCTCTGATTAATGATAAACATATGGTAAATTTATTGAATCATAAGTTTGGTAAATATACGCTGGTTGCTTTAAAGACAGTTGCGTGTACACACAAGTTTCCTTCATTGAAGTAGCATATATAAAATTGAGTATGAAGTTAAAAAGTTAAAAAGTTGACTAATACTGATTTGCCCCCCTCTCAGTATTATTTCCAACAATTGGTATTAGAGCAGGTCCTTCAGAAGAATCTTGATCGCTTGAAGGGAGATCCATCAGCATAAATAATCAAGAAAGCATGGGATCCATCAGACCGCCAATCTTCGATGGGAGAAACTTTATTTATTGGAAAATAAGAACTGCAACCTATCTACAATCGCTTGGAGCAGATGTTTGGGAAATTTTGGAAGGAGGATATACATTTCCAACTGCAATCCCTACAGATGCGGAAGGTAAAAAGCAATATGAAACCAATGCCAAAGCTGTCAATACTTTATTTGGAAGTTTGTCACAATTAGAGTTTGTCAAAGTCATGTAGCTCAAATCAGCCAAAGAAATATGGGACAAAATTATTCTGAGCTACGAAGGAGACTCTAAGGTAAAACGTGCTAAGATTCAAACTCTCAAAATTTAGTATGAAACTCTTAATATGCATAATGATGAAAGTATAGCCAGTTATTTCTTATGCATAGATGAGGTTGTTAACTGCATGAAGAATCTGGGTGAAGAAATAAAGGAAGTTACCTTAGTTGAGAAAGTTTTGACATCCTTGTCTGCTAAATTTGAATCCAAAGTGTCTGCCATAAAAGAAAAATAGGATTTGCAGAATCTCACTATGACACAGCTTCACAGAATCTTAACTTCCTTCAAGATGAGAAAAGGAGGATCATCAGATATGAGGGAAGCCACATTTAAAGCTTTAGCGAAAGGAAAGGAAGAACACAATGAATCAATACCTATATCAGAAGAAGAGGATGAGGTAAACTTTGTCAAGAACCTTCAACGGGGTTCTGGAAGATTTAGAGGTAAGCTACCTTTCAAATGCTTTGCTTGTGGAAGAGCCGGTCATTATGCTACCAGATGTCCTCATAAAGATGAATATGAAAAGGGAAAGGAATATGCAAAAAGAAATAGAAAACATGTTGTGAATAAAAGGAGCTATTATACTCATGAAGATACCAATGGTTTATCTAACAGTGATGAAGATGAAACTAGTCAATATTACAGACTTCTCATGGCTTATGATGGTAATGATCTTTGGGATAGTTTAGAAAAGGATAGTGATGGCTTATCTAAAAGTGAGGATTATAAAATTCTCATGGCTTATGACAATGCTGATGATGTTTGGGATGCCTTAGAAGAGGAAAACCTTCATGAAGAAATCTCTAAACTCAAAATTTGATTAGAAGAAAAGAATATGATCATAGATACCTTGACATACCAACTTACTGAAAAAGAAAAGCACAATGAAAAGCTAGAATGTGAAATTGTGGGTCTAAGAAAAGATATTGAGAAAACAAAATCTCTCAATCTTAGATTTGCTAAAGGATCAAAAACTTTAAATGAAATTATCAAAGTTCAACGTTCTCCTCTGATAAAGACAGGTCTTGGATATACTGAAGAAGCATCTCAATCACAGAAGCCATCAACCTCCATCAAAAGTTATCATGATGTAGCAAGGACCAGTGAATAGTATGACAATCATCAGCCAAGGCATAAAGCTGATCACCGAGTAAATCATACTCAATTTTCTCCAAGGATGAATAGAAGCAACAACCAACCTAAGGCAAATCATACTCAATTTGCTCCAAAGATGAATATTAATAGAAACCACAATCAATAGGTAAATAGGTTCGATAGTCGCAAAAACCTCTTCAATGGGCAATGTTTTTCATGTCATAATTTTGGGCACAAAGTTGCTCAATGCGTTGCTTACAAAACCATCATGACTAGAGAAGCACGAAATCAAAGAAATGTAACAAGGATCAAGAGAAGTTCCTATAATAACTTTTGTCCTCTTGAAAATGAAATAGAATGCTCGATTTGTAACAAATTTGGTCATGAAGAATCTCAATGTAGGAGAAAATTTAGGCAAACCCCTCAAAAGGAGCAATCAAATCTGAAGATATGGAGAAGGAAAGAATCTCAAAGAGAAAGATGTGGTATAGCCTTGTATGCAGAAGGACAAGAAAATTAGTAGTGCATCGACAGTGGAAGCTCAAAACATATGACAGGTGACAAAGAGAAACTTCACTCTTACAATGCCTTAGAAAAGGAAAAGAGTGTCTGATTTGGAAATGACACTCCAGCTGTCATAAAAGGTAAAGGTTCTGTTTTCTTGAAAGAAAAGGTTAAAGCTAGAAATGTTATGTATGTAGATGGCTTAAAGAATAACCTGTTGAGTGTCAGTCAAATGTGCAATCAAGGAAATGAAGTGGTGTTTCGATCAGATGAATGTGTTGTTCGGGAACTTGATATAGGAGAAACTGTGATCAAAGGTACAAGAAATCCAAACAACTTATACATACTCAAAGGAGGACAACAACAGTTCTATCTAAGAAAAAATGATGAAAACTAGCTATGGAATAGAAGACTGGGACATCTAAGCTGTTCTCAAATAAGAAAAGCATGCAAATTCAAGTTTGTTAAAGACCTTCCAGATATCAGCATTCTAGAAAATACAATATGCAAACCATGTCAAATTGGTAAGCAAACTAGAGTTCACTTCATGGAAAAAGAAGGGTCAGCTAGTAAGCCTCTTGAACCTGTTCATACTGATTTATGTGGACCATCAAGGAAAAATTCACCTCATGGAGAAGAATACTTTATTTTGTTCATTGATGATTTTTCCAGAATGTGTTGGATAGGTCTTCTAAAGCATAAATATGAAGCATTTGAAAAGTTCCAAGCCTTCAAAGCTTTGGTTGAAAATGAATCAGATTGAAAAACCAAGTGCCTCAGATCTGATCGAGGAGGGGAATTCACATCAGATGAATTCTTTGATTTCTATGAACAACATGGAATAAAGAGGCAATTCTCCACCACAAGAACTCCTCAGCAAAATGGGGTGGTAGAAAGGATGAACAAAACAATTCAATAAATGCCTTGAGCTATGTTAGATGAATCTGGAACTCCTGCAACCTTCTGGGGAGAAGTTTCATTTGCTGCCGTAACTATTCTCAACCAAGAAAATGTTTGGGTAAATAGCACTCAAACTCCATATGAACTTTGGTATGGTAAGACTCCTATGGTAAAATATTTTAAATTTTTTGGAAGCAAATGTTTTATCAAAGGGACTGATGAGAATATTGGTAAGTTTGAACCCATAGTAGATGAAGGGATTCTTCTTGGTTATTCTTCCAAAAGTAAAGGATATAAATGTTATATTAAAAGACTTGGGAAAATTGTTGAAAGCATTGATGTTACAGTTGATGAAGCATGTAGAAATCCAAAACATATAAAATCAACAAAGGATTATGATAATGAAGAAGATGGGGATTACTTTCCCACATCAAATCAATATGATATTGAAGAAGAAACAAATGAAGCACTAGAAGAAGAGATAATGATAAAAGAAAAGACTCCATCCAGGTACGTTCAGAAAAATCATCCAGAAACTCAAATAGTAGATGAAAAAGAGGCAGGCATACATACAAGAAGAAATATTACAGGGACCTCAAGCTATCTAGCATTACTATCCTCCACCGAACCTCAAAATGTAAATGAAGCATGCAAAGATGAATGTTGGGTCAAAGCCATGGATGAAGAACTTGAGCAAATTGAAAAGAATGATACTTGGGATTTAGTTCCTGGACCTCATGATAAAATTATTATAGGAACTAAATGGATATTCAAAAAAAAGTTGAATGAACATGGAGAAGTCATTAGAAACAAGGCCAGACTTGTTTGTAAAGGATATGCTCAACAAGAGGGTATATATTTTGAAGAAACGTTTGCACTTGTTGCTAGACTTGAAGCCATAAGGATGTTTCTTGCTCTTTCTAGATTTCAGAAATTCAAAGTATACCAAATGGATGTAAAATTAGCTTTCCTTAATGGAGATTTAGAAGAAGAAGTCTATATTAAACAACCGAAAGGATTCATTCTTGGAAATGATGCAAAACTTGTATGCATACTAAAAAAGGCTCTTTATGGTCTGAAACAACCTCCAAGGGCCTGGTATTACCGCCTTGACAAATATCTACACCAACAAGGTTTTACAAAAGGTTCAGCAGATAACAATCTATATACAAAGATTGAAACTAATAAATTACTGATTATTATTGTTTATGTTGATGATATCATTTTTGGTAGCAATGAAGAATCCATGAGTTAGAATTTTGCTTCAATAATGCAGCAAGAATTTGAAATGTCCTTGCTTGGTGAACTTACCTATTTTCTTGGTCTACAAGTTCAACAAAATAAATATGGTATTTTTCTTTCACAAACCAAATATCTCAAACAGATCTTGAAAAGGCATTGAATGGAAGATTCTAAACATGTATGTACCCCAATGATAACAGGATGCAGTCTCAACTCAAATGATGAATCAACAACCATACATCAACCAACTTACAGATCCATGATTGGCAGTTTGCTTTATCTAACAGGTACTTGACCTGACATCATGCATGCAGTAGGAATATTTGGAAGATTCCAAGCAAATCCAAAGGAATCACACCTTCAGGTAGTCAAAAGAATTTTCAAATATCTTCAAGGAACTCAGGATTATGGTTTATGGTATCCTAGAGATGCAGATCTTACTCTTCATGCATATATAGATGTGGATTGGGCAAGAAGTGTTGATGATAGAAAAAGTACTAGTGGTGGTGCATTCTTTATGGGTTCCAGGTTAGTATCTTGGTTTAGCAAGAAACAAAGTTCGATTGCTTTATCTACAACTGAAGCAGAATATGTGGCTGCTGCATCTTGCTACACACAACTACTTTGGATGATGCAAACTTTGTAAGACATGCAGATCACATGTACTCCACCTATCTCCATCCTATGTGATAATACAAGTGCCATTAGTATTCAAAGAATCCAGTCATGCACTCCAAGACCAAGCACATACCCATCAAGTACCATTTTCTATGTGAACAAGTGCTTGAACAAAAGGTAAAATTGGAGTATGTTCCCTCCAAAGAACAAGTTGCTGATATATTCACTAAACCATTGCCCAAAGAAACATTTGAATATCTCAAACAAAAGCTGGGAGTAGTTGCTGCATAATCCTACTGTTAAATCTAGCTCTTTCTGAAGAAGGTTATTATACACGGGTTTCATGAATCATAGTTGCATATACACGCAGGTTTTTGTGAATAAAAGAGTGTATATGTATTTCTAACTCAAGAAAAGGGGTCTGATATGGTTTGACAGATGATGGTTACAATCTACCGATGATATGTGGTAATGCGTTCAGGGGGAGCATATGCTTCTAATAATGCATTGTTGGCATTATGTTAGAAGATCTTGGTACTTCAAGATGCTCATATTTCTTGATCCACATAGTTGTTTTGATTCAGATGACTCTTTTTATGCTAGTCATATACAGGCTGTTGATCTTGATGCTGCTGATAGATGTTGATGGTGTAGATCACATATGGTGTATAATAGTTGCTAATGACTATCATGGTCTTGTTTAGAATGTTGGTCTCTATTATAAATGTCATGCATATCATTCAATGAAAAGGTCATGTAAAGACCCATGGTGTAAACATTTGTCTCTTTCGAAAGTAGTCTTTTTATGTCATATGATGTATTTTGTATCCCCACTTGGTTGGGAGGATGAGTCAAATTTTGTATATACCCACTTGGTTGGGAGATTGATGTATGTATGAGCCATTGGTGAAAGGAAGGTCAAACTCACTTAGTTGAGTTGTGGATTCATGTTATTCTTTTGAAATATTTGCAGACTCTACATGTGCTCAGGGGGAGCATGGATGATATGGTCCATCTTATCATGAACAAAGGGGGAGTTCAATCAGAAGATTCAACATGTGCCTAGGGGGAGCATAATAAATTTTTATATTCAGCTAGTCAGATATGAAAGCCTTCACTTTGATCAGCCCTTTGCCCTTGAAGTCAAAGGGGGAGAGTATTTTGGTGTTGCTTGATATCTCTAATAGTTTCTATAGCTTGCAGTAATCAACACCAACATAAGTATTTTTGTGTTTCTTGTTATCTCTAACAGTTTGTATAGCTTGCAGTAATCAACACCAACATGGTTTCCATCAAGTCCAAAGGGGGAGATTGTTGGCATTATGATAAATGTGTTGTACTTGATGGAAACCCATTTGTAGCAAAACATCTCACTTATATATGGTAACTAGATGAATCTGTGAATCTATAGGAGAGATAGCAGATGTGACAAAATGCAGGGCAATTCAAAGGAATCAGTTCAGAAGTAATGTACAATGGAAAATCACATTATAATAGGTCTACTCAGAGGGAAAAAAGTAATGGTACAAATGAATAGGATGGAGGAACAAAGGACTACATATCAGGATCAAGAAGTTAAAGAAAAAGGACATTTTCAGGTAAGTTAAGGTGTATACGTTGGTTCACTTTGTCCAAGAAGCATATACACACAGGTTTACAGAACAAAAGGTGCGTATACATACACACGCACTTTCACAGAAGGAAAAGAGCGTACATCTTGGAAAACCAAAGTTTTGGTCCAAGGTATTTCTTGGTCCAAGGTATTTGACCTAAGGTATTTGGTCTGAGGGATTGATCCGAGGTATTTGGTCCAAGGTATTGGTCCTAAGTGATTTTGGTCCATGGTATTGAGAAAGGCCTAAAACTATATAAGGAGGAGAAGATCATTAGGCCAAGGTGTGAAAGTATTTGAATATCTTATAAAGTGTTGGATCAAATATGTAGGTTAATGAGCTTCTGATGCCCTACTTGATCTAATCGAAGGATGCACCTATGTGGTGCATGAAGATTGATGAACCAGAATCTAAAGACTTAAATGTATTATCATTATGTGGTTTGATCTTGGGCAGTCTAGATCTGAATACTGATGCATGTTTTTATTCTGTAAATGTTATGATCTGGGTATGACTGAAGAATGGAATAGTTGTGATGTTTTAAATTAGCATTTACAGATCTGTACACAGGTTCGCTTAGGAAAAAGCGCATACATACGCTAGTTCAACACATCAAAGTAGCGTATACATTATGAATAAGAAGTTGCAAATCTGTACGCAGGTTCCCTTTTGTAAAAGGGCATATACACACTGGTTCGATGCATGGAAATAGCATATACCTTATGAAGTATGATGTTTAAAGTTTTAGTTGTTTCTGGTTGCTGTTGCAAAGTTCTGGGTTTTGTTTTGTGTTCTGGTGACTGTATTCTGGTGATAGTGTTCTGAATGATCAAATTGATTTAGGGTGACTTGCTTCAGTGATGATGGGTTGTCCATGATTGATTGATTCAGTTGTGGTTGATTCAGAGAGTGATGTTTGAGTTTCAGTAATTACTTGATGCAGATGTATCTGATGATTGTATTGCAGTTATGATTCTGAGCTTCAATGTTGTTGATGGGTCCAGTATGAAAATTGGATGAAACGTGGCCTTCATATTGTGCTGTTGTGTTCCAGGAGTATCTAATCTGAAAAATTATGAAACGTGATCCCTAGAGGAAGAGAGAAGGTTGTAGCTTCCTGTAGGTCGGTGCCTACGTACTAGTAAATATATCAACTAGTACAAAAGCTAGGGGGTTGTAGCTCCCTTCCAGTAGATGCTGGAGAATGAGAGAAGGCTGTAACCTTCTATAGGTAGAAGCCTGTGCACTAGTATGAGTATGCACCAATACAAGATTGTAATCAGATTTTCTTATGATTAAAGAAGACAGAGATGACATCAACAGGTGGTTTTTGCCCCGCATTGGGTTTCCACCTTAAATCTTGGTGTTCATGTGTGTTGCTTATATGTGATGGTTTATTATATTATTAATGCAAATGGTTTCTGTTTATATGATTAATGAATTGCTTATGCTCTGATTAATGATCAGCATATGGTAAATTTACTGAATCATAAGTTTGGTAAATATACGCTGGTTGCTTTTAAGATAGTTGTGTGTACACGCAAGTTCCCTTCATTGAAGTAGCGTATAAAAAATTAGGTATAAAATTAAAAATTTATAGAGTTGACTAATACTAATTCAACCCCCTCTTAGTATTATTTCCAACACTATGGTGGAGGAGGAACTTTGGCCTATACGGTCACCGAGCTACGGGATTGATGACGTCATAAGTGCCACTTGTCACCTTGTTTTGGCCCCTTTTGACCCCTTAAAACATTGAATCTATATGTCACGTATCCTCTGTACTACCACACCATCTTGATGTTAGATGCCCCATGTCATTATCCGATCTAATGGTGCCTTGCCACATGGCCCCCTGAGGATAGAGAAAAGGACTCGCCTACCCTTAGATTTGCAATTGATTTCCTTTGTAAAATGATTTTCAGCCCTCTCGGTGGTTTTAGTATTATCGGCCTTCAACAATTTCATAATGCCGTATTCGATCGTTCCCTCGAGTGCTTGCGATCGTCGATTGTAACCGATCTCGCTCTAGACCACCGACAGGTGATACCTCCGATTGACGATTTCACTAACCCTTTGTATTGCGCTTTGAAATCTCATCGATCGTTGATATGCCGTGCCTTGGACCTTTTGAATTTTGCGATCGCCCATATCGGCAATTGCTAATCGCACATTTGATCGACTCTCCCATGTTGTTGCTTTGCCAAGACTTCGATTACGAATGCGATCAGCCTCCCTTGGTCTTTTCTCTTTGTTCTCTAACTTTCAAAAGGGTAGCTTCAATCTACTCTAATTTCTGATCCAGGAGTCAATTTTTGGACTTCCACCTACTGTTGGAAAGCTTGTTTCGATCATTATCCAACGTAGAGCATTCAACTAAGATTTGAGAGCTTCAGGGGATTGGGAAATCGATTCAAAATTCACTTCTCTTTTCACTCTTTGCAATTGATAATTCATATTGTAGTGAGTGACAACATTGGCTCCAACTGGGGACAGTGCCTTGCTTGCAAGGTGCTGAGAACCTATAGAGTAGTATCCTTCGCAATTGGCTATGGAGTCAAAAATATAACGAAACTATATAACTAGAAAATCTCCATGGGACTTCATTTGCTGGGAGTGCTTTCCTCATCAAACTAAAATGTAGAAATAAAAATTCTAAAAACTATAAAGTAAATTCTCAACTAGTGAGCTTATTTATATATTCTTCTACTTATATATGGGGCTCAATTCACCTAAGTGAGTTCAACCCTCCAATGGAGCCAGGCCAACATTTGGGTGTTGGACCTAATGCCCTCATGCTGCTAAAATTAAAAAATTTAAAAAAGTATGCACCATGAAAAATATTCAAACAAAGGACTTGACGCATACTCTAGAAATAACCTCTGATGCCCATCTAAGAATGTCATCATGTAGTCAGCTACAGGTTAATAGAACTGACAAGGAAAGTTTGTAGCTACCTCTTTTTCACAAATAATCTGTTGACCAATGTCTTCTTGGTAGGGCAGCCACAAACACTATTTACCTCCTCGGCCTTAGATATTTCAAGAAAAAATTATCGTTGATATTTTTCTACCCATTTGTCAGCGGCCCAACCCTCTTGGGAATCTGCAATGGAATATTCAGCTTCTAAACTATAAGAGTCATAGACTGGAGGGCCTACTAATAATTCTCAACAAGGACCTTTCCGAAATAGGTAATCACAGACACTGCTTGGTCCTTCATCTTCGGGATCTTCTTGAAAAATTTGTTGTCGGAAGCATGCTCCCCACTTGTTGGTGAACAACTCCCTTTGAACCTTTGTGGCCATTTCATCCTACTTTGAATAATATGAATCATAAATTGGAGGAAGTTCTTGTTCATGTTCTCCAGGCGAAGGATGCACGTTGTGTATCGGAGCCTCTTTGCTAACCTCCTTGTGGGCCTCCTTTTCTTGTGTAGCTTCCCATAACTGGGAGTGTTGTGGCTCTGCATCACTTGACTCACCACTCGATTCATATTCATAATAGGAAGGAGAAACATCAAAGTTGGTTGAATTAGACCTGTGATGGTTTATTTGCAGCTCGATGATGTTTTCTTCTTGTCTTTCTTTCTCATTGGGTGATTCTTCTTTATGTGAGTAGATGTTTTCTTGGAGCGGAGCTCCATAAACATCTTCAACAAGGTCATTGACCTCAGGAAAGTCTTCACCATTAAAATGTGAACAAAAATCTTAAAATAGATCATTCGGTGAATAGAGTCCTTTGCAAAAGTGATTGAATGCTATATGAAAAAATTTAAAGGAAGATATGTTGCCATGAGGTATTGTTTTGTACCAAAATCTAGCATCCTCATTTCAAGAATACATGAAAAATTTCATCTTTACTTCTTCATGAAAAATACGTTGTTGTTCCATGCATTCATGAAAATCTTTGAGGTGTTGGTCAGACATTCTCTCTGTGTTCCCACTGAATCTAGGCAAATAGATAAGGGACCTGATTTGGATAACCAGTAATAGAAGAAAAATTATGTGGGGAAAATTTGTTGGCCAGGAATTCAAGAATGTCCATTTCGAAAACCTTCCTAAATGAGTGATTTCAGATTCAAAGGTAGGGAAATTTTTCATTTTCTCTAGCATCAGATCGAGTATAAGGCTGCTTGAAAGCCAGGATGATCAAATAGAGAAATCAACATTGGATTCGCCAAGATGTTTACCATAAAATTGAGACTGTGGAGTTGCCAAGGTGAGAAATCTTCAACCCACACTTCCCTGGCTCACCTAACAAAGGAAATGTAAAAAATTGTCGTATCCCAGGGGAAAAATCCTTCAATGAGTTCCCTGGCAACGACGCCAAAAAGATGTTGTCGCTTTTAATGGTAGCTACAACACGATTGATTCAAAGGACATAGAAAGCTTCCTAGAGACAGCCTCTGGGTTGATTGTAGACTAGTGTCTAGGACATCTTAAATAGAGGAGTGCATGGAAGATTATGAGTGGGGTTTTTGTTGCACTCCAATTGTCATGTAGTTAAAAATATTATAAAGGGGGTTTGGCTCAATAGCCCCTCAGTAAGGTAAACTCAAGCCAATACATGGATCCAAAGGTGTAGGGTGTAAATCGGGAAACCTCAAAGAGAAATGTCTTTTATGGAGGCCAACACACTGTTACACAACATTTTGTCACTATCCCTGTACTCCCCATTACTTGATATTGGAGTACCTCTACAGTGAACCCTGCATGCTTTGCCTTCATGAAGAAACTCCCACTATGTCCCACTTCATGAGCAGATCATTTCCCTTTTGCACCATTTCCCCTTAAACTTTTGTTTTTCCCAATTTAAAAGACTGGCACTGATGGCCTTTGTATCCTCCACATTGATGTGTAGAGATTAGCACTATTCCCCAGTAGAGTTTCCAATTTGTGGTGAAGTAAAATTATAAGTTTGGACACGAATGAATTCCTCTAGCATGATAATGGGTCTAGCCACAATAGATACATTCTATGGAATATTTCCTTAGGTTAAAATCAATCAAGAGGGCCTACCTCTTGTTCGCTCATCCTGCTTGATGATGTCCTCGCTTGCTCGCTCCAATAATCTCATGCTTCTTTCTTCAAGTTCTTGAAACAAGTAAACAACAACAACACACAAACATAATAATAGACAAATTTTAATTCAACCTACTTAACAAGTCAAGAAGCATCAAGACATGAATATGTAATATTATAAAACATGTAGGAAATCAATGGATAATTGCATATATTAATATCAAAGAGAGATTACAACTATTCGTCTTGACGTCACAGTCTTTCTCTGATAAAACCAGGTTCCCACACACTTCTGCTAGCACTTCATGATGGCTTAAAACAATAATAGTTTAAAGACTCTTCCCTTTAGGCTTCACTCCAAAACAAACACACTTCTCCCTCACACAACTAGATGGCTACAACTAGTAATAGCTTGCTTGTCAAATCAAAATAGTATACTCACACTCAGCCAACACTCTAACTATGACTTTCACACTAGTTTGTGCTTGGGAAGAAAGGAGGTTTATATAGGAAAGATGGATGGGAGATGGATCTTCTTCTCATGGGAGAAGGACTTATCCCTTGAGGTAGTTCCATCATTATAGGGGAAAGGATCCCAAACTGTCATCCTCAACCCCATATGGCCAAACCATATACTGAGCTGTGTTCTAGTCGCACCAGTCCTGTTATGAATAGTTTTTTAAATTAGAGCTAAAGCTTCCATCTTTAGAAGCTCCGTAATGGAAGTCTGGCAAATGGTTTCATAGATCCCATCTTTTGGTGACTCCACTGGGGAGATCCCATCTTTTGTTTGTTTTGGATTTCATGATTTCGTGAGAACTTTGCTAGTTTCCCGTTTTCCCCTTTGTTTTTTTTCTTTTCTCCTGCTTACTAGCTTAAGTCTAAAAATCATAGTAACATATCTGGTCCCTGTTTTGATTTTTTTTTCTTAGTTTCCTCAAACAACGTGTTTATTCGGCTGACAGTCGCACTGATCAATGCGAATTGCAGAGGAACAGTAGCATCGACACACCTCTAGCACTTGTTGTCAATTAGGCAGTCGTGCCGATTCCTGTAAGTGAAGATTAGGGCTAGACACTAATCTTGACCAGTGTATTCTACTCTTGTGTTTTTGACCCTGTGAGCCTTTTGACTATTTTTCTCCCTGATTAGAAAGCTACCTTTCTTTTGGTTTTGCTTGCTTGTAGGCTTGTCATCTTGATGCTTTATTGATCGAGTCATTGAATGGCCAGCGACACTAGGACATATAGCTAGTCGTCCATTCAACAACTTGTGGACTCATCCAATCTGGTTGTAGGTGTGTTTGCTCCTTGCATTTGTTTTTGGTCCTTCGTATGACTTTGACCTCTTTTCGCACAAGTTTGAAAAAGTTTTGTTTACTAGTTTGAATGTCTTTTTCCGGCATAGATTACATTGTCGGCCTTGTGTTTGGCAGAGTCGGTGCTTTGTCAATCTGAATGAACTTCTCTTTTCATGTTTTCATCTGCTTGAAGAGCTCATAGTCTCAAAAAATTTCTCATTGAAAGATTATATGCGAAAGCTTGTCTCATTGCTTTATGAGAAAATATGAAATTCTTTCTTGTTGCTTCATTATGGTTCGCATCTCTTAGGAACTAGAATTGCATTAGCATTTGAAAAGGAAGAGAATTTTTTTTCATTTTGAAAGGACTAATAGATAAGTGCTTGTCAGGAAATTAGGAATTGGAATGCATTTTTCATTAGTTTATTTTTCAAAAAATCTAGTGAAAAATCATTTCGTTTTCAGTTGCTTGATTGTTTGTATTTGATTGAGTAGTTTCTACTCTTTCTAGTGTACGCATTTCATCAAATTGAAAGTGTCTTGTCCCATTTAGTTTCATTTTAGGTTTTTCGAGTAGCATCAATAAGACCTGCAAACTGAAACTTAACTCAAGATCAACTCTAAAATGAATTCAATTTATCTAAGGTGCATTAGACATGAATGATCACATCTAGAAGGTCTAGGCTAGAGATGTGTTCCGGCATCTGTAAACCTAGCAGTTGTCATCAGTGTCGATATTAGACAACACTAGCACTAATTCTTGCTCCCTGTACTATCGCATATATAACGGGAGACCCCACTAGGCTGCAATCCTTTTATCCTTAGGAAGCCGAGTCGGACGCCTTGCGAATGTGATACACCAAACACAACATTCGGGGAGATTGCTTGCTCGAACTTCTTGGTTCACCAGGAGGTATTCTGCAGTTCATGGTTGCTTGGTAATCATGTTTACCTAGATCATCCAGAGTAGTCATTTGATCTTTTTGACTCCTTAAACTTAAAAGATCATCCGAGCAGTTGTCCTTTCAAGGTCGTTTCCAATCAAAAGTTATAGAGTCACCTTTGTTTCTTTCTCGAATCTTTAAAAATGAAAGAACACCAGTCTTTTATGCGTCTTAAATATTTGATTTCCCATGATCCAAAACATCCTATTATATTTTTTGACCAAATCATGAGTTCCCTTAAAAGGACGTTTTAAAGCCTTGAAGTTATTTGTTCTGTCAACTAAGACAAGGTCATCGTGGCTGAACCATCTGGGTCACCCATTTCCTCTTCCTCTCCTCCATCTGAAAGATTGTCCAAGGAGCCATTTCCTGAGTTATCAGAACATTTGAGGACCAAAATGTTGAGCTCGTGATTGTTTTGAGTGTTCAACCATTGTCATCTTGTCCTCCACCTACTTTTGATTCAGGGTCATTTGTTGGTCTTGACTCGAAATCTCCGGATAATCTTGTTCGAACTCCAGAGAACTCGCTAACCACTAACGGTTAGCTTGGATTGGTTATCTATCCTCCAAACCCATTATTTGATGCTGTTGAGATATCAAAACAATGCCCTTACAGTCCGTACGATCAACAGGGTGTTCCTTTGTGTTTCTGGGAAAACTAGTGTCTTTTCGATCGACTAGCCCTCTAGGATTGGCAGCTACCCTAGAAACAAACAGTTTAAAGCAATTTGTGATTTCCTCTATGTATGATAGATAAGAGAGAGGCAAAGGAACCAACCCGGATCTTCCGTTGAACTCCTTGCTTGATCTCTCTCCCTGTTGACAGAGCTTGCACCTCCTCTCCTACTTATCCCACTTAGAGAATACCTGTAGAAACAAAGTAACAAAACACCATCAAAGAATCTTGATCTATTATATCATAAGCATTGCAGAATCAGAAATATAATGAACATACAATGGCATTCACAAATACACAATTGTATGGAGGAAAACTCAAAGAACTTTATTAAATAACAGGGAGAATTACAACCCAGCTGTCTGATCCAACATTATCCTCCCAGCATCAAAGCCCTCTTCACCTCATGAAAAGCAAGATCACCCAACAATACAATACTCTTTCTCTGAAACAAACTATCAACACTTCCTTACAAATTACAAAATTCCAGCCTCTAGATCTCTTAGATGAGGGATCCATTTATAGATGTATGCAAGGGTGTGATTCATCTCTGGGGTTTTGATTCGTGTCATTCCACTTGTTGTTTTTGGTTCCACGTGGATATTTCTTTGATCTCTTACTCATTCTTGGGTATATTTAGAGAGGCAAGTGTCATAGGAGAAGTTTCTAGAAGATTCCATTAACATCCACTTAGCAAACTATCTCGGACATTTGTCCATTCTTGCTCATCACACCCCACAAAAGGCCTCTTCAGTATGCATCGCACTTGGCTAGTGTATAAGTCAGTATGCATCGCACCCTGACAGTGGAGCTTTCAGTATGGTCCAGTTTAGGCCAGTTTTGGATGGTTTTTCAGGTGGAACTTTTGGGGAATGATGTAATCAGTTGAGCATGATCTTTTAGGGTATGAAACAATATTTTTAGGGGTTGAAGAGCCCTAGTTTATCAAAATATAAGATTGGTGTTGCAGTGCCCAAATATGTCTATAATAGTTTCCCCCTAAACCATGAAGTCGTAAATCTTGATGTCAGGTGAAATGCTTTAACATGAGGATCCGAGGTTTCGAACTGTAAGGTGACATGTATAAGATACAATACAATACATCATTATCATATAATTTTCATGATCTAGCTGAGGTGGGAATTCCCATGATCAGCTTTCATAAATTCATTTTATGTACATAGAATAGATAATCGTCTGTAGTTGCAGACTAGTGATTCTTCATATGTAGAGTCATCGTCCCTGGCTTGGATGACCATCTGTGCAGCTTCTGTGTACATTTGTTGTCTTTATATCCCTAAACATATTGCAGCCCGGATGGATGGAACTAGATCCGGGGTCTTCAAACTCGTTCAATCTTCACCCGATGTACAAGTCGATCCATGTGAAAAGATGTTTTGAATTCGAACATGGAAAGACATTGCCTAATTACCAACCAATAATCTAAACTGTTAACAAATGCGAGAGGAGTCACTGATAATGATAATGACCCTCAAGGTACTACATTATAATTCATGTGGTGTGAATATATGATCCGATGTCGAACACTACGCAAAAATCTTTCGGTCGAAGGCCATTGATGTCAACTTGTCGCTGGAAGTGAGAAACTTGCCATTTAGGCATGAAAGCTTCAAAGTACCGAAAATATTGTTTCTATGTCAACTTCTTGGATAGTGAGTTGATGTCGACAAGAAGTGACCCGTCGTAGGAGGGCCTTAATGTATCCCACATCAATGACATGAAACGAAGCAAATGATTTTCTGGAGGTGAAAAACGATCTGACGACACAAGGTTCAGGAATGGTGGTCATGAAAAATGGAGGTTGAAGGTATTGCAATGGATGAGACATTAACTGGATGGTGAATTCTCAACTGAATGACTTCTCTTGAACATATCAGTGACACTGAGATGGATTGGTAGCGTTAACCCCAAAAATGGATGGTATGAAAGGCCAATGGTGAAATGACCGGTGAATGGAATAACCCAACCTGACTCAATTATGGTGATGGAGTGAAAGTGTCATGTTCAAGAGCGACTTGCTATCATAAAGTTTTCAAGTTTTCTTCCCTTTTTATCTAGTCATTGCTGACCACTACCTCTTTATTTTTGTCAAGCTTGAGGAGGATAACATATGCTTGTTCTATAATTTTCCCTTCGGGCAAACCTGTCGCTATGTTTTAGCGAGTCTAGCGACAATGAAACTCGTTCTTGTCTGGGTGGACAAGTTTGTCGCTATTGTTTTAACGAGTTTAACGACAAAGATAACTCAGTCATTTTCACATTTAAAGAGTTTGAAAAAAGACAGAAAGGAAGCTCTGTCTCGTCTAGGACGAGTTTGTCGCTATTGTTTTAACGATTTTAACAACAAGGATAACTCAGTCCTTTTCACATTTAGAGAGTTTGAAAAGGGACAAAATGGAAACTCCAGAAGTTATTTTTTGTAGCATAATCCCTTTGGTATGAAAAATATTAAAATAATACAAAAGGAATGACTTTTCGATCACTTTAGCGAGTCGAAAAAGACAAGCGCTTGAACTTTTTCGTGAGATAATCCCTTAGGTCCGAAAAAGGATTAAAATATACAAGAGGGATGGCATTTCCCATCACTTTAACAAGCTAGAAAGGCCAATTTCTAGACAATATTTTCATATTTAACGAGTCTGAAAAGGGTTTAAAGAAGACTCGTTTTTTAGGAACGAGTGGTGTCTAGGGTAGCAACTAGTTCCAAGTTGGTTTGGAACTTCTCAAAACATGGTGATGTGAAGAGGTTGGCTAACAAGATCAATCATCGTAGATGTTCCTCAAAAGTGTAAACAACCAAGTGGAGGTGTATGATCAGCCAAAATGATGGAGGTGATGGGTGGTACACAACCAAGGCTCAAAAGGTTGATAGCATGGCAATCACAGAGGTTATTTACTAGAGGCGGGTTAATTTTTTAACGAGATTGAACCTTGCAGAAACTATGCTTAGTGGTAGGTTTATGTTTTAACGAGCTTGAACCATGCAACAACATATGCTCAGTTTTTAGTTTTTTTCTTTTTATGTGAACTATAAATAGAAAAGACAAAACTAAAAAGCTAGAAAAACTAAAAAGCTAAGGAACTATTGAGGTTAGGTAGGATAGTTTCATCCGCGGTTAGACAAAATACTTCCTTTGCTTTGTCCATAGCACAGATAAAGGTGAATGGTGTGTTGAACAAATCACCTAACCTAAGGAGTTAAAAAGATAAAAAAGCTAAAAAGCTAAAAAGCTAAAAGGCTAGAAAATGAAATTAAAAAAAAAAGGTTTGCATGCCCCCAGCATGACGAAAAGGAGAGTCTCTAGTAACCATATGGAAATCATTGTGGTTAAGCAGGATGGTTTTTTGTTAGTGGTTAGACGAAACACTTCCTTGCCTCTGTTTGCCAAATAGACAAAGATGAATGGTGTGTTAGACCAATCACTTAACTTACAGGGAAATTCATATGGTAGGAAGGTTCCGTCCACAGAGTAGACAAAACACTTCCTTGGCTTTGTTCGCAGCGCAAACAAAGGTGAATGGTGTCTCAGACCAATCACATAACCTACAGGGAAACCTATATTTTCAGCTGGGTTCGTCTGCGAAATAGACAAGGGTGCATGCCCCCATGCTTCATTGCATTCACTAGACTACTCACGGTAATTAGGTGGATGGAATGAAGGTTGAAAGGACACTACTGATGTACAAGGACCATTTAGGGATGATGATTGACTCGGGGATATGCTTGAACCAGGAAATGAAAGCTGGTCAATGGTGACAATTTTTCCTTCATGCGGAAAACACATCACTCGAAAGAGTGTAGAAACAATAGCCTCCATGTTGTAAACATAGTTACGTCCAAGGAGTAGATTATAATCTAACGGTCCTAGGACTACCATCACGTTCAGGTGAATGGTTTTCCTTCCCAAAGTTATTGGTAACTTTGGAAGGATCCCTAACGGTCGACTGGTTCCTTTGTTAAATCCTGACAAATTTTGTGTAACAGGCATAAGCGATGGCGAACCAAGTGCTTTCCAAGCAGTTGAGGAAAGGATACTCACGGATGCACCCTCATCTATGATAGTGTCTAACATGATCATTTTGTAAACTTGTACTATGATCCAGAAAGGTACATAAGAAGGAAGGCGAGATCTCGCTAGTCGATTCCAATCAAAGGAAGTGGCTAGACTGCTTGGAGGGGGTACCGAATAAATAGTTGAATTAACCCTTTGAGTAGTGGGAACTGGGAGATTCTCTTCTTGTTGTGAAGGAACGGGTGGATTGCCCCCAAGTTCATCAGACTCTGAAGTAACAAAAATAGTTTGAAAAGTATCGTTCTCACTCTCTTCGGGAAGTGTATGATCTTCTGAAGGTAAAACTGGGTCAATTTCCATCTCAACCTGTTGACTTTGGTCTGGTATGGACTCAAAAGATTCACTTTCAATGATAGCAGTTTCGACCGACAGTTGAGTTATGTCAGTCGGATTTTTAGCTAGTAAAGGACTTGGGGAGAGTTTCTTGTATCGAGGTGGAAGTCGCTATGCTGAAGCAGGACAGTTATGCAAGACTCTTTTGGCTTCATCCAAAATAGGACAACGGGGAAGGGTAGAGTCCCCTTCACATAACCTACATGGAACTTTGACCTTTCCTTTCTGTCCATGGACTTCATTATCACTAGTTGATGGTGTGATGTCAACATGATCATCAGAGGTTGATGACACCGGTTGCTACAAATGGGAGGAACATTCTCTCAAGATCTGAGGAATGCACGGACATTCTCGATGAAAATGGTCTCCTCTACAAATTATGCATGGAGATCTTGGTTTAGGAGCTTTAATGTGTTGATTTTCACCAGCTGATGCATCCAAATCTATGGTTGCTTGTTTTCCCCCTTGCTAAATTGGCTTCTTCTTCTTCTCCTTACCTTTCTTCTTCTTCTTAGCCACCTGGTTATTAGCATCACTACTGTCACCAAGCGAAGAGGAAGAAGGGGAGGGAGAAATAAATGACGAAGAAGGTGAAGGGTCAACTTTAGTATCAACTGGATGCTGATTCAATTGCTGAGGAATCTAATTATTTTGAACCACAGAGGTTGAGAATAGCCATACTGACAGGCCAATAGTAAGTCCCGGAAGGGACAATGTGGCCATATGAGGAGCACCAATATTTCCCGAAGAAGTAAAAGGACTAGGATTCCCCTCAAGAGAGATTCCTTGATTGGTGGACTCCATTATCTCAACCTAAGATCAATGAAGGAATAGGGATGTTATTCTGAATTCAATAAATTTTAATGACGCTTTGACACAACTTCGCTTTTTCAATTTTTAAGAGTCGAGAAAAAGCTAAAGATGACTCTAGTCCCCTTCGATTTTTAATGAGCCTGAAGTGACAAGTGCTCAGATGGACCTTTTCTTTTAAAGAGTCGAAAGGGAATGAAAGTGACTACTCTGGAAGTCTAGACAGAGGGATTACCAAACCAATCACAAAACTACAAAATACACCTTGGTGATAAATTAAAGAGAAATTACCAAGGACTTATGTACGACAGTCAATCTTCCCGAATGCTTTGTTCAGTGCATTGCAATCAATAGGGCGACATATACGGCTTCCTATGGATAAAGGATATAAGCCTATTGTGGTCTCCCAATATATACTCAACGGTACGGGGAGCACAAGTCCATGCTAGCACTTGTCGTATCAAAGAGGAGGAATCACCCAACCTTCAATGAAAATGATAGTTACTAGATTTTATGACACTGGAACACATCTCTAGCCTAGACCTTTAGATGTGTTGCACTAAGTTCCAAAGCATTGTTAAATTCATTGAAATTTATTTTAGAGTTGATCTTGTTTAAATTTACCTTTCAATGGTTCACTGCATGATGTAGATTTGAAATCCCTAAAAATGCAATCTACAATGATAAACGATCGTTGTTTATTTTGATCAATGAAAATCCTAGCTACTAAGGAAAGAAGATTACAATTCTTTCAAATAGAGAGCAAAGAGCACACACTAAATGCACTTTTCCTAAATCATTTTTCGCACACAATCTAAATGCAAATGAAAATGCATTTTTTTTTTTCATTCCCCTTAATGTGAACAATGCCAAAAAGGAAAACTAAGTAGAGCAAAGCTCTGAAATATTTTTTCTCAAAGCGACATTTCGACAATTTCTTTTTCAAAATAGAAAGGAAGACTAAACGACACTTTTCAATTTCAAATAGAAAATTATTTCGACACTTAAAATATCAATAAATCAAATCAAACACATGACAAAAAGTTCAATTGACTATCCAGGGAAGGAAGACTCAATGAAACTTCTCTTTTTGACACAAAACGACAGTTACGACACTTTTTGTACCAAAACAACAGATCGATTTAAGCAACTTTTCGACAAAGGATTGTAAATGATGGACAAATACATAAAAACATATACTAATCCTAATCAATGGAGGCTAATCTATCTGATGCAAGGATGCTTCAGTAAATCAAACACATGACAAAAAGTTCAATTGACTATCCAGGGAAGGAAGACTCAATGAAACTTCTCTTTTTGACACAAAACGACAGTTACGACACTTTTTGTACCAAAACAACAGATCGATTTAAGCAACTTTTCGACAAAGGATTGTAAATGATGGACAAATACATAAAAACATATACTAATCCTAATCAATGGAGGCTAATTTATCTGATGCAAGGATGCTTCAGTAATGAGGTATTGTTCATAAGCAGCAAAACAACTAAACAGAGCTGAAAACAAGGACAAAACCCCCAAATTTCAAGAAGGGAAATAGCCTCAGGCAGTCATCGCACCTGGGTTTCACAGAAACAAGGATGCATCACACTTTTTAGCCTCGGGAGGTGTGATGCATATTGGTTGATAGTGATAGACAGTGAGATGGGCCAGGGAGCGCAACTGAGATGGGTTTAGGCTCAAATTTGCAGCTGATTTCAGTGAGTTAAGCTGAGCTATGATGGACAGTAAAGAGAAAAGTATAGAGGTATGATCTTGAGAGGTTACTGAGCTACCAAAAGGGCATCTATAATGTTTGTAAGTCAAATGTTCAATTCATAAACTAAACCAGAGATTGACTGAAGTAGCATTCATCTACTATGCAATTGCAGAGCAAGAGAAATTAGAAGGCTATCTGACTAACTTCAGGCTCCATCTATAGTTTATAAAACAAACAATAACAACAAAAAAACATCTATTCGATCCCCAACGAAGTCGCCATTTTTTTTTTCTGGGAAAACTAGTGTTTTTTCGATCGACTAGCCCTCTAGGATTTGCAGCTACCCTAGAAACAAACAATTTAAAGCAATTTACGATTTCCTCTATGTATGATAGATAAGAGAGAGGAAAAGGAACCAACCTGGATCTTCCGTTTAACTCCTTGCTTGATCTCTCTCCCCGTTGATAGAGATTGCACCTCCTCTCCTACTTATCCCACTTAGAGAATACCTGTAGAAACAAAGTAACAAAACACCATCAAAGCATCTTGATCTATTATATCATAAGCATTGTAGAATAAGAAATATGATGAACATACAATGGCATTCACAAATAACAACATTCACAGATACACAATTGTATGGAGGAAAACTAAGAGAACTTTATTAAATAACTGGGAGAATTACAACCCAGCTATCTGATCCAACATTATCGTCCCAGCATCAAAGCCCTCTTGACCTCATGAAAAGCAAGATCACCCAACAATAGAATACTCTTTCTCAGACACAAACTATTAGCACTTCCTTACAAATTACAAAATTCCAGCCTCTAGATCTCTTAGATGAGGGATCCATTTATAGATGTATGCAAGGGTGTGATTCATCTCTGGGATTTTGATTAGTGTCATTCCACTTTTTGTTTTTGGTTCCACTTGGAGATTTCTTGGATCTCTTACTCATCCCTGGGTGAATTTAGAGAGGCAAGTGTCATAGGAGAAGTTTGTAGAAGATTCCATCAGCATCCACTTAGCAAACTGTCTCAAACATTTGTCCATTCTCACTCATCGCACCCCACAAAAGGCCTCTTTAGTATGCATCGCACCTGGCTAGTGTAGAAGCCAGTATGTATCACACCCTGACAGTGGAGCTTTCAGTATGGTCGAGTTTAGGCCATTTCTAGATGGTTTTCCAGGTGGAACTTTTGGGGAATGATGTAATCAGTTGACCATGATCTTTAGAGTATGAAATAATGCTTTTAGGGGTTAAAGAGCCCTAGTTTATCGACATATAAGATTGGGGTGGATGTGCCCAAATATGTGTATAACACTTTGGAACTATCCCCTAGTACATGTTTGGCTATCCGTCGTCATTTCTTTCTAGACATGGAACCTGAGGGTGATGCTCTAGTCACTTCTCCGAATGAGTTTGAAGTCTCAACTCCACACACTCTTGATGGGGAATAATTGCAGTTGCAGTTCCCTCCCGAGGGTTTCCCTTATTTAGAAGGTATTCCCTCTAGTTTTCCACCTGGCTATGTATCCTTAGGGAACTTAACTTCGGTCACACTGAGTGCCTCATCACTCTATGATAACTCTATTTGGGCATCAGGCGTCAGACCTACGTCAGGTCCGTTCATCACGAACACGACCTCCCAACCAATTGTTACTTCAGTACCGATGAAACCCACTATCCTGAACACTCTTGTACCATCAATCCCAGTGATTTCAAAGATTGTCTCTACCAGTTCCTCTGTCCCATTAGTCAGTGGCCAGATTGTGCCACCGCTTGGGGACAAAATTTGAATCTCTCTATGGTGTTAGGTGCCACTAGTGTGAGCAGCTCACAAGCTCACATGCTTGGTATAAACTAGCCCTCTTCTGGTATTATTTACAACCCTGCTGACCCCACTGGATCAAGCAATGTCTAGTACCAACAGGTTCAGAATCCTGGTGGTCCATCTGGATCAAACAATGTTTAGTATTAGCAGCCTTATGGGGCTCAGGTCCAATACCAAAATCCTTACGTTCCATACGGTTCTCAAGGATTGGTTAATCAACCTTACACTATCCCGTCTGGGCAATATATCCAGCCTGGCTGTGGCCAGATTCCATTCGATAATTTCTCAGGCACTATTCAAGTACCCTTGCAACATAGAGCACAAATTTTGAAACAACAAGGGCAGATTATCTCGTAGCAAGGTTACCTGCAACAACCTCAAGGTCAGTCCTTCCAACAGTTGCAGCAAACCACGTAGCATTAGATGCAATATGCGCTTAATACCTGACAACCCATACCCTCACAAGGCCAGCCTTTGCAAAACCGGGGACAAATTTGGTAACTGCAAGGTCAGCAAAACCAACCTGGACAGTAGTAACCCTTTTATACCTATCAACAAGGGCAACCCTTGCAGGGACAAATTCAAGGTTAAGTCTTGCAGCAGCAGGTGCAGATTCCTCTTGTCTAAGGCCGACGGGTTTAGAATCCTTCCAGCCAAGGGCACCAGGTACAAAAGCCCTATGTCCAAAACCCTCTTGTTCATGGACAACAGGCACAACAACCCTATGTTCCAGGACAATAGTTCCCATATCCATATGTCCAAGGTTAACATGCTCAACAACATTTTAACCCATACGTTGCCTATCAGCAACCTTTGCATGGATAGTTTCAAGGTTTTCCTGGTCTGAATCATCCCTTTGGTCAAGGTAACCCACAAGGGGGGTAGCCTTAGATGCCATACAACCAAAATCCCCCACTGTGGGCTCAAAATCCTTACCAGCAGGGATGGGCTCCTCCTTATGGGCCCACCTATCAATCTACCATACCTTTTAACACTCAGTTACCTTTCTTGGATATAGTTGAGTTGCCAGATTTATCACGTCTTATGAATGATCCAATTCTACATTCACCGTACTGGTGTTCGGTTCCATCCAAGATACCAAGTGATTGGCCCAAGTTCGATGGGAAAGCTAAAGAAGATCCCCAGGCCCATGTGATGACATATCAACTCTGGTGGTCATTGAACTCATATGTGGATGATTCCATTCGTCTTCGTCTTTTCTAACAAACCCTTATGGGTGTTGCAGCAAAATGGTACATCGAGCTACCTCGAAGTACTTTTCATGACTTCAATTCATTAGCCATGGCCTTTCACATGCATTTTAAACTTCCGGTTCGTTATGAAACAGGTACCTATCTGCTCACATTGCTTAAGCAAGACATTGCGACACACATCTCTGATCATATCCATGAATATAGACGTAGACGTCGATTGATCAAGTTCAAACTAGCTGATTAGTTGCTCACCGAATGGTTTACCAAATCATTCGTAACCCCAATTGCTCATGATATAGCCATGGGTGGATGTGTCACTAAAGAGCAAGCCATCGCTCATGCCAAGTACTTGGACCTAGTCTACTCTCAGTTTGGCACCTTATACGAATTATTACTCAATGCTCTATGGCCATCATCCGATCCAGTGACATCGAAGTCACCCATTTTTCCTCCCGTTGATGGAGTTATTGGTTTAGTATCCTAGGCCCTTTTCAAAACTTCTTCCAAATAGAAGTCGGTCTCGAATATTGCTCCCAACAGTTCATCTCAAAACCCTCCAAGCCCTGGTAAAACCTCAGAGGTCCACGTTGTCCAGTCTACCACAATGGACAAATCCTCGAAAGGAAAAAAGAAAGGCAAAGGCAAGGCTAAAGTTGATGCCCTAAAACATGGTCCTCCCAAATTATCTACCGATGAATCATCACAGCCGAAATCAAAGTATCCTTGCCTCATTTGTGAGGAGATCACTATAATAAGGATTGTCCATGATGATCCGAAGCTAGTCGATTTCTCAAGGGGACCCCTGTTGTCCTCAAAGAGCCCTTTCCAGCTCCCACAGCAGGGAAAGGAAAAGAAGTTCCTCCTTCTTCTTCTACCCCAAGTTCTAGCCCTTTGTACATCGAGCACCCTAACCCTGATTCCACTCCATGACCACCCTCCCGAGGTGTGCTAAGGAAATCCTTGTACAATCCCAACATCCGAGCCACTCAGCATTACAATGTTGTTGAAGATTTGGCTCAGGCGCCATCGGCCATGTCGGCTCTCGAGTTACTCCGAAGCTGCCCTTCACAGTGGAAATATTTGTTGTCAGCTATCAGGGGCATTGATCCCACTGATTCTTATTTGATCTATTTCAATCTAGAGAACCATGTTCCAAAGCTTCCTCATCAAATTTCCTTTCTTATTTAGGTAATCATTAATGAAAAGGCCATCCACCGCACTGTCATTGATGAAGGTGCTTCTACTTGCATCATGTCAACTGCGTGCTTTAAGGCTATTAGTCCCCCTACACTGAACTAGTCTCTGAACACATTGGAAGCTTTTGATGGGTGTGATTCGTGACCCTTCGGTGTTTTACCCAACCTTGCCATCACCCTAGAAGGCAAGACAGTGCAAGTCGAAGTAGAGATTGTTGACGCCAATCTCAATTATAATATTCTACTCGGTCGAAGTTGAACTCATGCCATGAATGTGATGGCCTCCTCTTTGTTTCGTGTGATCTGTTTTCCCCATCAAGGGAGGATTGTCACCATTGATCAGTTGTGTTTCTTCACCTCTTCCTCAATGACAACGTTCTGTATTTCAAGCACTCTGGTGCTCCCTTTGAGAGTGTGGGGGTAGGTCTCTTCAAAGACTTTGTCTTAATGGGGATTTTTCCACTCCCATCTCCTCATTTCACCTTCGTCAACATGATTTCAGTTAAATATGATCCCTAGGTCATACCTGGGCCAGATCTCGTTGATGCTTGGGATGACGTCATGCCACTTAGTCTTGTCGAAGTCAATTATGTGGAAATTGTTTCGGCTACAAACTCTCCGTCCTTTGATTCTAATATCTCGAAGACCTCTCTCGATATGTATTCTCAATCCCCCTGGATTGGCACTTTGGAATGATCTAATCCCTTAGCCGAGACCTTCCTCGTTGATGAAGGTATCATGGAAATCATGTCTCTCAAGGAACCGCCATGGATCGATACCCATCATCGCTCCTCGTTCCTGCCTCTCCCGGCGGTCATGTCTACCTCTTTCAAAGAGTCCTCTTCTCCATTTCCACCACCGACTGTTACTCATGAAGTTTGGTCAGAAGGAAATTTGGGTAATATTACCCAAACAATGTCGATTGACATTTATATGAAACTCGGTGTCATTGAGCACGTTCATATCGGGGTATCGTGTTCTCCAAGTGAGATCAAGACATCAGCTACAACTCAGATAATCCTTCGCATTGGTTATTTGTAGCCATCCAGCTTCAAAGACTACATTCTTGCTTTTCACAAGTGTCATGAATGCCAAATCTACCAATGCAAGATGCGGGCCCCACCTGCTCACTTACACCCCGTCATTACCATTGGTCCCTTTACCAAATGGGCCATCAATTATATGACATGTAACCCTCGTTCAGCCAAGGGGCATGGCTATATTATCGTTGCTTTGGACTACTTCACCAAATGGGCCGAAGCGATGCCTACATATTCGACAGATGGTAAGATGGAAATCCAATTCCTTTTTAACCATGTTATTTCCAGGTTCGGCGTACCGCAAGCCATTTTCATAGATCATGGCTCCCATTTCAGAGATTACATGATGGCAAAGTCAAATTGGCATCTCATGCTTTTTTCATCTCTATGGGCCTACCAAACATCAACCAAAGATGCCACTGGTTTCACACCATTCCAGTTCATCTATGGTCTGGAAGCAACATTGCCAATTGAATGTGAGATTCCTTCACTTAAGTTAGATGTTGAACTCCTCCCTTAAACATCACCTCAAGAGGAAAGCCTCTTATATTTGGAACAACTGGATGAGACTCGTTGTCTCGCTACCTGGTCATTGAAGCACAGAAGAAGTGGGTCAAATCCCATTTCGACTGGTTGGTCTCCCCTCACATTTTCTCTAAGGGTGATTTGGTCCTACTATACGACCAAGCTAATGATAAGCTGGGGGTAGGCAAGTTCGAACCTATGTGGCACAGACCCTATATTGTAAAATGTGTTTTGTAGAAAGGAGCCTATGAACTTATTGATTATGAAGGAAATCCTCTCAATAAGCCCCAAAACAGGCTTTACCTCAAAAAGTAGTATGCCTTATTCATCTTGCATGGTTACTTATGTACATTAGTGTGTGATTCATTTCTGTATAGTTTGGTTTTGTATGGAATTTTTCAAACAACTTTCTTGTTTACTATGCTTGTCATGCTTTGCAGATGTCTACAGCTCCTCACATCGGTTTTGTCGATGGTTCTTGTCGAAGTACCCAAAACCTATCATCCATGGCATGGGCTATCTACAACCCTAATGGTGAGTTGATTGATATTCAAGGTATCGGCCTAGGTCGTACAACCAACAACATTGTTGAATATAGTGCGGTCATCGAACTATTATCAGAAGCCATCGCTCTAAGCATCATATAATTGGTTGTCAACCTAGATTCACTGCTTGTCATCCTTCAACACAACAGGAAATATTTCATCATGAACCCTCAATTATTACGAGTGTATCTCCAAATCCATCTGTTCGAAAGACATTTTGTTTATATCACATATCATCATATTCCTAGAAGCATGAATACATTAACATATGCATTAGCTAATTACGTGTTGGATAGACATTTGTGAAACATGTAAAAGATAAGACAAACCATTTGTACCATAATAGATAGGAAAATATAACTTATATACATATGTGAGAATGTTTGATACATCAAAACACCAAAAAAATAAAATGTATGTCCACAATACATCGACGGCTCATAGGCCTTGTAATTCTGTGCCACACATGCCTCAAAAAATATGTAAGTACTGGACCTAGGAAATACTCAGCATGGTGGTCATGATAACATGAGATAGCTCGTACTACACGACTCAGCAATTGGTGGATCCGATCTGAGACTCCAACTGTGTGCCTTTGGTACTGCAGAGGCATGTCTCCTATTCGATCATACTCGGGGATACCATGATTCAACCCCTCGAGGTTCCTCGCAATCTCCTCCTCATTATCACTCCCTTCCTGATAAGGGGTGACAACATCAATAGGACAGGGATAGTGCCTGGATATTGGGGACATCCTGGCTGGCTGCTCTGGTCCAACATCTTCGCACACAAGAGAAATTTTATAAGCATGCATATACTAAAAACAATTAAAACATCAAAATCAAAATTTGGTTTGGTTTTTTACCTTCTTCATCGAAGTCCTCCCCATCTAGTAAGGACATATCGGGGTCTTCATAGAAATCAGTGTCATTATACAGTGAGTGCTCCATGATGATTTTCTATCATTGTAACCACAAAAAGAATGTCAGTCGATAGGACATCTGCTAACCCCCAGTGATCCTAGGCATCAAACGACTCCAACAGGCCATCCGTGAATCGCGTGGTGCAGGAGGATCAACCTCAATCAACTGATACTAGAACAGTGGCACTCGTTCCAAGAACAAGGTCACAAGTACCAATTCGAAGCCAAATTTCTTTAGATTTCCCACCTTCACCTTGGATAACTCACAATTGATATTCATCTTCATGGCCTCTGCCCATTTAAAGATCGTGGGAATTGTGCAGTCTATAGCATAAAGGAACTTCGACTTATTAGTCTCATGTTTTGCCTGGGACCCTTCCACTTTATTGATGGTCAATAGAAGCACCCTCAGTGTCAAATCATGTACACTGGAAATATCAATCTTCCCATTTTTAGATTTCAAGGCCTGAGGACAATGTGCGACAAGCAGGGAAGATATGCTTGCTCCGACCGGATGTGATCCATACAAATTCATTGGCTCACCACTGTGAGATAGCCCAGTGATGAAGTAAATGTCTGAAGTTGTCAACTCCAGCTCTTGGTCCTCAATGACAAAAATCTCATGATTGATGTCCCAAAGGCTTATCAAATACCGAAGCAATCTAGGTTGGGCCCACATCCCTGGTGTAAGGAAAACTTTGAGGAGCCTGCAAGCCCTCAAAGCCTCTAGGAAATTCGTATCATTCATTGCCTAGGTGTCCACCTCTTTGTGTTCGCTTTCCTTCCAATCCACAATTTTCGGCGGTTTCTCTCCTGCATAAGTCATTTATTTGAGTCAATCATCAATTTTGGTACATAAAAATCAAATTTTAACGGTTAGTTCTTGAGAAAATATGTTTTTACCCTATAGACGGCACTGGCACACCTGTTTTAGAAACAGTCGCACTGGTCAATGTGGATGGCCATGTAAATAACCCTCGACTGGCGCGATCCAGTGCCCGGAAATTGCGCCAACTGAGGGTGAAAAACTTTCTCAAAAACCTCCCTAAAAATCCAAAAAAATGGTTAAAAGCATAAATGAATAGCATAAAAATGGATCTCAGGGCTTCGGCTGTTACCTGGAACCGACAGCTCATCGATTGGCCTCCCGGATCTCCTGCAATCTGCTCTGGAAAAACTAGGGCAAAAGTGGGTAAAAGTCTTCACTGCAACAGTAAAAAGGTAAATGGTAAAAATATATTTACTTTTCCGCTATTTATTCATTTTTTCATGAAAGTATGAGGTTTTGTAGATATTTTTGACCTATTTTGCCTCAAGGACTCGATAATACACTTTGCCTTGCTTGGGCAGTGATAGGTGATGGACGTTCGATGATGGCAATGAGTCATATTTCAACTCTTTTCTCGACTCATTAAAACTCATATGAAAAGATCGCTGAGTATTTTTCCCTTTTTGACTCGTTAAAGAGAATAGAGATTGGGGGTCTGCTTTCAGCTCTTTTCTGACCCTTTAAAAATGAAAAGATGGTCGAGCCCTTGTCATTTCAAACTCATTAACGGATGTGAAACATTGTGCACCCAGTATAATTTTACCCCTTTTTTCGGGCTGGGAGGCACTATTTACGAAAAAGGTACTCGTTGACTGAAATGGTCAACCAGTTCTCTCAAGTATTGTTTTCTACCTTTTTGGGCTCGAGAGACACAAATGTACGAAAAGGGACCATGTGGAGTTTTCTTTTACGTGTCTTTTTTAAACTCTCTAAACATGAAAAAGATACCGAGTTACACCTTTGTCGGACTCGTTAAACTATTAAATGACACCGGTTTCATCACCATGATGAACATGAGCTTCTCCTTCCTAGGGCTCGTTAAACTTACTAGGTCGGATTTGTCCGAAGGATGAACTTACAGTGCAAGCACATGCTATCCCCTTCAAGCTTGCAATAAAAAAATAATTGTGGTACTCGCCAGAAATGTTGGGGGGGAATTTTGAAATCTATCGAGTCGTTTCGGCAACTCACTCTTGAAAATGACACTCTTTGCTTCGTGTCAAGTTGGGACATTCTCCTTTACATCGTTGACCTTCCTGGGTTTGGACCGTTCATTTCTTCCTTCCATCTAATCTCTGCTATGTCATCATGACCATCGATCCCATGGATCCAAAAGTTGCCAAAATTCTGGTTGTGTCGCCGATATGTTCAAGAGTTGTCCCTCCGCAATTACACTTACCTCTGATTCTCTGTCTCATCCGAAATCATTTTACATCCCCTCATCTTGCGTCAATGATGTGGGATTCATTATGGCCCTCCTTTGACACGGTCGCTTTCCGTTGACTTCAACTCATTATCTGGGAAGTTGATGGAGAGACTCCCTTCTAGTACCTTAGAGCTTGCATGACCTAATGGCAAGTTCTTCACACTCGACGACAAGTTCACATCATTGGCTTTCGATCTAGTGATTTCATGGGTGTTTGACTTCATTTCCTCTATTCACATTCCGTGAATTGTGCTAATAGTACCTTGAGGACCATTGTCATTATTGGTGGTTTCTCTCGTGCTTGTTGACAGTTTACATCATTGACTAGTAATCAAGCGACTTTCTAGCATGTTCGATGTCAACGCATCTATTCGCATGTTAGAATCTATACTTTTATCAGGTCGTGGTGGAGCACAAGACCCTGGACTCATATTACAAAAGTCCAGGTTGCGAAGTGATGTGACATGATTGTGATGATATGCATGTCTCTTTCAGATGGCTGGCATCCATCCATGCCATGATTCATGTATCATTTGACAGAGATCTCAATTTATGTATATGTATATGTGCTTTCTTGCAGGTTTTCCGATGGCAGACAGGTTCCCCACACTGATTTATACAACATTTCATCCCTCGCTCCAGCTCGGCCTTCACGCTCTAGGGGGCATCTATTACACAACATTTTGTCATTTTCCCTGTACTCCCTGTTCCTTGATCCTGGAGGACCTCTATAGTGAACCCCGCATGCTTTTCCTTCACGAAGAAACTCCCATTATGTCCCTCTTCATGAGCATGTCATTTCCCTTTTGCACCATTTCCCCTTAAACTTATGTTTTGCCTTAAACTAACTTTGATGGCCTTTGTCTCCCCCACGTTGAAGTGCAGAGATTAGAATTATTCCCCAGCAGAGTCGCCAATTTGTGGTGAAGTAAAATTATAAGTGCGAACACCAACAAATTCCTCTAGCTCGATAATGGGTCTAGCCACAACAAATACATTCTATGGAAGATTTCCTTAGGTTAGAATCAATCACGAGGGCCTACCTCTTGGTCTCTCATCCTACTCGATGATTTCCTCGCTTACTCACTCCAGCAATCTCTCGCTTCCTTCGTCAAGTTCCTGAAACAAGTAAACAACAATACCACACAAACATAATAATAGACAAATTGCAATTAAACCTACTTAAAAAGTAAAGAAGCATCAAGACATGAATATGTACTATTACAAAACATGTGAGAAATCAATCGATAGTTTCATATATTAATATCAAAGGGAGATTACAACCATTTGTCTTGACGTCGCAATCTTCCTATGACAAGACAAGGTTCCCACACACTTCTACTAGCACTTCATGATGGCTTCAAACAACAATATTTTAAAGACTCTTCCCTTTAGGCTTCACTCCAAACCAAACACACTTCTCCCTCACACAACTAGATGGCTGCAACTAGTAATAGCTTGCTTGTCAAATGAAAATAGTATACTCACACTCAGCCAACACTCTAACTATGACTTTCACACTAGTTTGTGCTTGGGAAGAAGGGGGGTTTATATAGGAAAGATGGATGGGAGATGGATCCTCTTCTGATGGGAGAAGGAATTATCCCTTGAGGTAGTTCCATCATTATAGGGGAAAGCATCCCAAACTATCATCCTCGACCCCATCTGGCCAAACCATTAACAAAGTTGTGTTCCAGTCATGCCGATCCTGTTATGGAAAGTTATTGAAATTAGAGTTGAAGCTTCCATCTCTAGAAGCTCTGTAATGGAAGTCTGGTAAATGGTTTGGCTGGATGGGGTCGAGGATGACAATTTGGGCTTGTTTCCCCTATAATGATGGAACTACCTCAAGGGATAAGTCCTTCTCCCATTAGAAGAGGATCCATCTCCCATCCATCTTTCCTATATAAACCTCCCTTCTTCCCAAGCACAAACTTGTGTGAAAGTCATAGTTAGAGTGTTGGCTGAGTGTTAGTATACTATTTTGATTTGACAAGAAAGCTATTACTAGTTGTAGCCATCTAGTTGTGTGAGGGAGAAGTGTGTTTGGTTTGGAGTGAAGCCTAAAAGGAAGAGTCTTTAAACTATTGTTGTTTGAAGCCATCATGAAGTGCTAGCAGAAGTGTGTGGGAACCTAGTCTTGTTAGAGGAAGACTATGACGTCAAGAAAAATGGTTGTAATCTCTCTTTAATATTAATATATGCAACTATCGATTAATTTCCTACATGTTTTGTAATATTACATATTCATGTCTTGATGCTTCTTGACTTGTTAAGTAGGTTGAATTGCAATTTTTCTATTATTATGTTTGTGTGTTGTTGTTGTTTACTTGTTTCAAGAACTTGAAGAAGGAAGCGAGAGATTGCTGGAGCGAGAAAGTGAGGACATCATCAAGAAGGATGAGCGACCAAGAGGTAGGCCCTCTTGATTGATTCCAACCTAAGGAAATCTTCCATAGAATTTTTCTGTTGTGGCTAGACCCATTATCGAGCTAGAGGAATTCGTTTGTGTCCACACTTATAAGTTTACTTCACCACACACACAACAAGAGGCAACCTCAATATTGGCATTGTAGTAAAATGAAGAGGAGGAAAAAGAGGAGGGGAATCTGATGCATAGGGTTATAAATAAGATAGAATCCAAGCAGAAATATTCCAACAAAAGTATGGAAGACTAAGGAGATGATATGGCAGAAACAATATAGCACCATTTAAGCTCCCAAAATCTATACATCATGAGTACACTTATCACTAAATAGTGTGAGTAAATATGTGCTCATACAGGTACTACAAGCTATGGAATAACACAAGTAAATATGTAATTACTACAGATACTGTAGGCTATTGAATAACACAAGTAAATCTATAATACACACAGGTATTGTTCTCTATATAGCAGCAAAATAGACAGGCATGAAAGCATGAGACTGGCAGCTTCATTACACAATTTCAATAGAAGAAAAAAACGTATGTGAAAATGAGATTGACAGAGGGGAAAACATACTACGCATTGTTCTGATTGGAATCGCAAAATAGTTTCATTAATCCAATATGAGTCTGACATACCATTCCATTTACATTCAGCCAGACATCATTCAAGTTCCTCATGAACAGGCAAGTAGAACCAAAAGTGGAATCACGGAAATCAGACCCGTAGGTGAAGAATTCTGGAACCTTTGTTAAGTCTTTCTTTATGTTATTTATAAGAAGAGGGGGAGCTGGAATTAATAATTACAAAAATATCCCAACTCGAGCTCCAACTGTCTACTAGACTAGCTATCTCGGTGTGCAAGGCTCTGCTGCCCCAAAATGATTTCATCGGTATTTGATTCCCTTCTTGGAAACAAATAGAAATTACAGAATAATCATAAAATAGATAAAAAATGATAGCTGATGGGAGTAAGTGTCCCTCTGATGTTCCTGTGAAGGCCTCTAATTAGGTCTCTGATTAGTGGTTTTAGTATTATCAAACTTCAATGGTTTCATAACATCGTATTCGATCATTCCCTCTGGTGCTTGTGATCGCCGATTGTAACTGATCTCACTCTAGGTCATCGATGGGTGGAACCTCCGATCACTGATTTCACTGATCCTTTGTATTGTGCTTTGAAATCCCATCGATCGTCGATATGTCACACCTTGGACCTTTTTACTTTTGTGATCATCAATATTAGTGATCACTGATCACACATTTGATCGGCTCCCCCCTGTTGTTTCTTTGCCAAGACTCCGATTTTGATTGTGATGAGCCTCCCTTGATCATTTCTCTTTGTTTTCTAGCTCTAGAAGGGGCAGCTTCAATCTACTCTAATTTCTAATCCAGGAGTCCGTTTTTGGACTTCCACCTACCATTAGAAATCTTGTTCCAAGCACTATCCAATGGAGAAGGTTTGATTAAGCTTTGAGGGCTTTTGTAGCTTGGGAAATGGTTTCAAACTTCAATGGTGTTTTTCACTATTGGCAACTAATAACTCACAATGCAGTGAGTGAAAATAGGCTCATTGATTGAAAACCCCCATGAGGTAGTCAATGGGTTGGAAAAAAGGAGAAAAAAGAGAAAAATAAAATGTCCTAGGTGAAAACCTCCTTTCAGGCACCTAGGCAAACCTACTAGTTGAAAACCTCACTGAGGCAGCTAGTAGGCCTAAAAGAAAAAAATGAAAAAAATGAAAAGAAAAAATTATTTGCTCCATGTATCTCTCTTTGATGAATGCAAGTGCTCTCCAACCTTTGCAAGAAACAAGAACACTTTAGCACCAAAAGAAAAAGTTGGTCAAAAATCTAGTCAAAGGAAGTCAAACTTGGACTTTCTCCTCCTTTGCTCAGTTGGTCCAAAATGACCAAGGCCATGTCAATCCATCACCCTCATCTATTTCCACTATCCACACATCATTCGCAATATTTTCCCATTTATTCTCCTCGTTATCCTAAAATGCTACACGAGGGCTTTGTTTTGCTATAGGAAGCCAAAATACATAGAGCATAAAATTGTTTTTAATATATCCTGAAATCATGCATCCATTTTCTGAGTTGTTTCATGGGGAGATGCGTATGGATGATGGTAACATGCTCAAGAAATTTCAGCAAATTCAGGTGCACACATTTCAAGAAATCGACTTCAGTCACCTAAAACCATTTTTTATTTTTCTCGATATTAATGCATCCATTGGACAATATTTTTTTATGGGGAGATGCACAAGGATGATGGAAATATGCTCAAAATAATTCATATCAATTTAGTATACCTTTTGGGAGATATCGACAAAAAAAGTATGCTATAGGAGGTTGTCTTGAAATGTTATGGGAAGGACCCAAATTGCTACAGAAGCTCACCTACAAGCTCTCCTCCATTCTTCCATCCATACCATATCATATACATACCCCTCACTCATATAACCATATATCTCCACCATCCGATCAACGAGAAAGTCAAATTTCACCTCCTCACTGTAATGCTACATGAGGTCTTGTAATGCTACAAGAGGAGTTTGTGCAGCTACACGAGGGAGATCCAGTGAGAAGAACAACCCAAAGGGCCATGACGCCTCAAGGAAATTATGAAGAAGGTACTCTCATGATTTTCTAATAACCCATCCATCACTCATCCACTCCATTTCACCTAAACTTGCTCAAAATGTTCACTCCGTCCTACCTAAAAAAACACACACACAGAGGATTGTTCTCCATTTTTCCATTCTTCACATTACCTCTGCATGACTCCAACCCTATTTATATGGCTTTTTGTCACTCCCCTCAACAACCCCATGCCAACTGAAGACTAGAAGAAAGGATCAAAATGCTTCTACAAGAAAAAACTCCTCTTGTAGCAATCTGTGCAGTGGAAAGAAATATATGATATATTTTTTTGCCCACCAACATGAAGCATGAGGGGGAAATGTCTACACCCAATAAGGGACTCATCACCCTCATAAAATCACTCCACCAGCAGATGTGGCCCATTCATGAGAGAAACATTTGCACACACATAGGAACATTATTAGTCAAGATGCAATCCAGTTTGGAAGACATGCACAACAACCTTACCTCCGTTTAGAAATAATATATGATCATCTACAACACACATCAAGAGCATATCAGAAGAAGAGGAGCAAAAACAATAAGAAAACCTAGAGGACCTCTAGAAAATTATCACATGCAACTTCAAGAACATTAGTAACAACTTTAGGACCACCAAAGGCAAGTTCAACATTCATATCAGCAACCCCAATATCACCAGCAAAAACACATCAAGGGTAAGGCTGGTGTATGCAATCAACAATGTAAACTTTGAAACGGAAAATATAAACTTAAAACCAGAACACTAGCCAAAAAACCCCAAAAAAACATGAAAAACAGTGCTAAAAATGAAAAGTGTGTATACTAGAATGATGTTTTTTTTTAGGGTTAACTTTCAACATATTTAAAAAATGGAAAAAAACAATTGTTTTTGAGGAAAAAAACACATTAATGTTTTTGGTAGAATAATATTCTTCTTTCCCAAGTATAATTTCAACATTTTTTAGTAATGACGACAAAGATAAAATAATGGGATCCAAAAGACATTAAAATTCCATCAGTTTTCATCCAGGTTGTTAAACATATACTAGCATGGAAAAAAAAAATTGAAAAAATTTCAACCATAGAATTAAAAAAATCTAAGTTTTCAACACATTTAAACCATGACATTATGAATAAATTACATGACTAAATTAATCAAAATGTCAATACTTGTAGATTGAATGAATCATAAATTATATATCTAAGTTATTGTTGCATTGTAGATATTCTAAACAATAAAAACCATCATATTTAAAACATGTAATCCAATGAACATAAAAATGACTCATAACTTCATTTAACACCATATGGAAATCAAAATTTTTATTTCAAGATACACTGCAAACATCAGTTATATAAACTGTCTTAGACAATTATTTAAAATCACTCATATTTTCTTGGACACCATCAGAATTCACATCTTCATATGAATGACTGGATGCATATTGATATGTTCCATATGTTGGCATTATGATGCATGTGTTGTACTTGATGGTGACTCACATGTAACAGAACAACTCTCTTCTATATGGTAACTAGATGAAATCACAGAAGAGATATCAGATGTGACAGAATGCAATGCAAGGTAGCTTCAAGGAATCAGAATATAGCAAGTTAATAGGTTAGAGTTTCAGATTAGACTTCACAGAATGAAGAAAGAAAGGTATATGTAGGTTCACCATTGGCCAAGCCGCGTATACACGCGGTTTCACTGTATACAGAATGCGTATATGTACACACGCACTTTCACAAAAGGAAAAGCGCGTATACCTTGGAAAACTAAGTTTTGATCCGAAGTATTTGGTCCTGGTATTTTGATCCACGGTATTAGTCCAAGGTATTGGGTCCGAGGTATTGACCCCAGGTATTTGGTCCAAGGTATTGGTCCTAAGTGGTTTTGGTCCATGGTATTGAGAAAGGCCTAAAACTATAAAAGGAGGAGAAGATCATTAGGCCAGGCATCCAAGTATCGAATACCTAATGAAGTGTGAGATCCAGTATGCAGGTTATGGGTTTATGATGCTCTACTTGATCTGAGCCAAGGAGGAATCTCAACGGTTGATGGAGGACAAGATCTAATGATGGATCGGGATCTTAAGGTTTGGAATGAATCATCTCTATATGGTTTGATAATGTTTATTCTAGATCTGTATACTGACGCATGTGTTTTTCTGTAAATATTAGGATTATGGTATAACTGAAGTCTGGAATAGCTAAAAAGTTATGAATGAATATTTACAGATGTATGTGCTTGTTGACTATGGTAAAAGCACATATACACAGGTTCAACACATTGAATTAGTGTATACCTTGTGAACTATGATGTTTGAAGTTACAATTGATTCTTGCTATTGATACAGAGTTCTGGATTTTGCTTTGTGTCCTGGTGATTGTTTTCTAGAGACAATATTTTGCATATTCATATTGGTTGATTTTGATTTTATTCAGTGTTGATGGATGACATCTAATGATGGATCAGGATCATAATGACTTATCATATGGAGAGATTTGATCACTAACACATGTTTTATCCTTTATGTGTGATTATGTCTGAAGTCTGGAAGTGCAGCAAAGTATTTGCAGATCTATACGCTGGTTTGCTTCAGGGAAGCTACGTATACATGTAGGTTGGCTTCAGCCAAGTAGTGTATACACTCTAAAATATGGTTTTGAGGTTACAACAGGTTCTGAATGATGATGCAGTGTTCTAGGTACAAATTTGTGCATTAGTTATAGTGATATCTCTGTTCTAGTTGATTTGTTGAAATGAATGGTTGATTTAGTTGTGTCAGAGGTTCAGAGGTTGATTGAGTTTGGTTGGTTCAGAAAGAAATGATTGAGTTTCAGTGATTGGTTGATGCACATGTATCTGATAGTTGTATTGCAGTGTTGATTGATTTTGAGCTTCAATGATGTTGATGGGTCCAGTATGAAAATTGGATGAAACGTGGCCTTTAGATTATGGTGTTGTGTTCCAGGAGTATCCAGTATGAAAATTTATGAAACATGGTACCTAGAGGAAGAGAGAAGGTTGTAGCCTTTTGTAGGTTAGCGTCTACATGCTAGTAAACATATCGGCTAGTACAAGAGCTAGGGGGTTGTATCTCCCTTCGAGTAGAAGCTGGAGAATGAGAGAAGGTTGTAGCCTTCTACAGGTAGAAGCCTATGTCATGGTATGAGTCTACACTAGTACAATGTTGTAAACAAATTTTCTTATTATTAAAAGAACACAGAGATGATAGCAGCAGGTGGTTTCTACCCACATTGGGTTTCCACCTTACATCTTGGTGTTCATGTGTGTTGCTTATGTGTGATGGTTCTTTCTATTATTAACTGCACATGGTTACTGTTTAATGTTTAATAAAGTATTGATGCTCAGATTAAAGATCAACATATGATGAATTAACATAATCATTAGTTTGCTGGATATACACTTGTTTCCTTAAACACAGTTGCGTGCACACACAGGTTACCTTCATTGAATTAACGTATATGAAATTGAGTATGAAAAGATAAATATTATTGACTTGACTAATACTGATTCAACCCCCCCCCCTCTCAGTATTATTTCCAACAATTGGTATCAGAGTGGGTCCTTTGGTAGAAGCTTGATCACTTGAAGGAGATCCATAGAACAATGGGAAAGAAGCTGAAGAAGAGAGCGCCTTAGAAGAAGAAGACATCTCAAAGCAAATATGACAGTGGGAGAATCGATTGGGGAATATGTGGAAGCAACTCGTTAGATTCAGAATCACCCCATAATGAAGATGAACAAGCAAAAGATCTATCAGGTATAAATTTGTTATCCTTTGGTGATACATTTCTCCATCCATTTGAAGATGATGAAAATGATAGCGAAACTGAGTTTGCTCTTATGGGTGAGGAAGAAAGATATCAAATAGAGGAAAAATTTAAAAGGCTTATGGACAAAATTAGAGATCAACAAGATCTATTGGACAAAAGGGAATATGCCTTCAAAGAAGAAGATACCAAACTAAAAGCTCAACTAGAGGAAGGAAACAAAGTAAGGAAGCAATTCAAGGAAAAGGAAGGTCAATGTTAAAAGTTACAGGACGATGTGACGTCATTAAGAAATAAAGTAAATGAAAGGAAAACAAGAATAAAGAAACTTAGAGATAGATCCAATTACTATGAAAGTCTTGAAGCTAAGATCCTCTCGCTAAAAGAGTATCTTGAAAAATCAAATAAGCAGTATAAAGAACTACTCCAAGCTATTGAAAAACAAGAAAACGAAGTTCTTGAATTAAGGAAATAGATGGAAGAAGGAAGAAAATATGAAGGAATCATGAAGAAGTAGTATCTTGTAAAGGAAGAGCAACATCAAGTTGAGGTAAATATTCTAAAAGATAAATTATCAGAAAAGGATAAGCTCTTACGATTTCAAGATAGTACTAATATCTTGGATGAAATTCTTAGTAGTCAAAGGTATCCTACCATCAAAATTGGTCTTGGCTTTCATGAATCTATTGAAGGTGAATCTAGTTCACAAAGTAAGACAAATGCAAAATCTGAAATGCTCAACAGGGAGATGAGAGGTCAATCCCATCAACAACCAAAGAAAGAAATTATTCAAAGAAAATCATTCATTCCTAACTATGCAAGTGATAGTCGATAATTTCCCCAAATGAATAATACTGAATGTTTTATATGTCATAATCTTGGACATGTTGTAGTGAGATGCAGAAGGAGAATGGTTCAAGACCATCACACAGAAAGATCATCAGTTTCCAGGTACTTTAAGGGATATTGTTCTTCTTGCAATATGTTTGGTCACAAAGCCGTTGCCTACTATAGAAGAAATATGAAACATGTAAGATGTTATGCATGTAACAAGCTTAGACATATAGCAAAGGAATGCAGGAGAAAATATCAGGCACCATACCAAAAGGAGAAAACATAATCACACTCAAAGATATGGAAGAAGAAGGAAGTACAGTTATAAAAGTGTGGCATGGCACAGGGTATAGACATGACAGACTCAGGAGAAGACGAAAGTATGAAATTATTAATGTTCTAAATCTCATACACAAGTTTCATGAATACCAATCACGTATATAAGTGAGTTCACAACTGCACAATCGCATATATGTAGTTTGAGAAAATATGTTGTAGGACAGTCTCAAAAAAACTGATGTGATACGATTCAGACAATTAATAGTTATCTCTTATGAGATAGTTGACTATAGTCTATGGATATTATTTAGAAGTGTTTTGATCCTAACAAGTTGTTTATAACTTGATGTATATCTGATTGCTAATGATGACTTGATACTTCTTATTGATATATGCAATGATCAGATTTGACAGTGAACAGGTGGAACAGGTTTAGGGGGAGAACATGCTATGCTTATAACAAAGCATTGTTGGCATTATATTTAGAAGTTTTTTCTGTGATGATGATTATTATATGGCCAAATGATACATATTTCTATGTGATGATTATGAGTTACCCATGATGAAATCTCAGATGATACTTGTATTGATTCAGATCAGATTTGTTAATGACTTCTTGATAATGCATATAGTACATGTTTCTTACATCATAATCTTCATAAGGACAAAGAGAAGTACAAAGCTTGAGTACACAACTTCATGATGAGTCACTCCTTTCTTTTATGCTAGTGTCATCATGCCTTCAAAGATGCATAAAGTTCATATGGTGCAGACATGACATTTGATCTTGACTCTCACACGATTGAGGATTGTTGTTGTTGATGATATCAAGAAATTTTGACAAATGACCATGAGCTCATGATTTGCTAGATACATATTGCTATGCAGGATACATGGATGATCACTTAAGTTGCATATTGACAAATATTGTTGGTTGGCCAAGAGAATGGTGCTATTGCAAGTCTCATGAAGACATGAATATTCGAAGACATGAATTACTTAGTCACATAATGATGATGAGTCCTTACCTTATAATGATAGGTTGATACTCACATATGTTAATTATCATGGTTGATGCTTATCAAATGTGGGATGTTCCATAGTGATGATACATGATTGATATATTGAAGGTTCTTGTGGAAATATCATGTAGTTCTTGATAATGATGTTATGATCATGGATGATGTATATGGTATTTTCACATACATATGATATGATGTGAATGACTTGGTTCTACCGCTTGGAGATATGACATTCTCTTAGTTGATTCCTGGAAGGTTATTGAAACGAAGCAAGTTGATCTTGATGAGATCAAGAAGATGAGTTGATATCTATATGCAGACATACTTTGTCATAGGTTGATGATATTTACACTGTCATATCTTGGGAACATAGTTGTGTTATAGAGTCATGTTTTCTTCTTGAAAATATTTTCAGATTCTGCATGTGCTTAGGGGAAGCAAGGATGATACAGTATATCTCAACATGAACAAAGGGGGAGTTTTATCAGAGAATTCAACATGTGCTTAGGGGGAGCATGATTAATGTTTTCAACTGTTTAGTTATGGAAGCCTTCTTTTTGGTCAGCCCTTTGCCCTTGATGTCAAAGGGGGAGAGTATTTTGGTGTTGCTTGTTATCTATAATAGTTTCTACACAAGTATTTTTGTGTTGCTTGTTCTCTATAACAGTTTCTACAGCTTGCAGTAATCAACACCAACATGGTTGCCATCAAGTCCAAAGGGGGAGATTGTTGGCATTATGATGCATGTGTTGTACTTGATGGCAACTCACTTGTAATAAAACAACTCTCTTGTATATGGTATCTAGATGAATCTACAGAAGAGATATCAGATGTGATAGAATGCAATGCAAGGCAGCTTCAAGGAATCAGAATATAGCAAGGTAATAGCTCATAGTTTCAGATCAGACTTCAGAGGTATATGCAGGTTCACCATTGGCCAAGCCGCATATACACGCGATCTCACTGTATACAAGTCATGTAAACAGACACTTTCACAAAAGGAAAAGTGCGTATACCTTGGAAAACAAGGTTTTGGTCCAATGTATTTGGTCCATGGTATTTTGATCCGTGGTATTGGTCCAAGGTATCGAGTCCGAGGTATTGACCCCAGGTATTTGGTCCAAGGTATTGGTCCTAAGTGGTTTTGGTTAATGGTTTGAGAAAGGTCTAAAACTATAAAAGGAGGAGAAGATCATTAGGCCAGGCATGCAAGTATCAAATATCTGATGAAGTGTGAGATCCAGTATGTAGGTTATGGGTTTATAATGCTCTACTTGATCTGAGCCAAGCAGGAATCTCAGCGGTTGATGGAGGACAAGATTTAATGATGGATCAAGATCTTAAGGCTTGGAATGAATCATCTCTATATGGTTTGATCACGTTTATTCTAGATCTGTATACTGACACATGTGTTGTTCTGTAAATATTAGGATCTGGGTATAACTGAAGTTTGGAATAGCTACAAAATTATGAATGAATATTTACAAATGTATACACTTGTTGACTTTGGTAAAAGCGCGTATACACGCAGGTTCGAAACATCGAAGTAGTGTATACCTTGTGAACTATGATGTTTGAAGTTACAATTGATTCTTTTTTTTGATACAGAGTTCTGGGTTTTGCTTTGTGTTCTGGTGACTGTATTTTACATATTCAGATTGGTTGATTGTGATTTGCTTCAGTATTAATGGATGAAATCTAATGATGGATCAGGATCATAATGAATTATCATTATGTGATCTGATAATGGAGAGATCTGATCACTAACACATGTTTTATCCTTTATGTGTGATTATGTGTGAAGTCTGGAAGTGTAACAAAGTATTTGCAGATATATACGCTGGTTTGCTTCAGGGAAGCTATGTATACACGCAGGTTGGCTTCAGCCAAGTAGCGTATACACTTTGAAGTATGGTTATGAGGTTACAGCAGGTTCTGAATGATGATGCAATGTTCTAGGTACAAATATGTGCACTGGTTACAGTGATCTCTCTGTTCTAGTTGATTTGTTGAAATAAGCGGTTGATTTGGTTGTATCAGAGGTTCAGAGGTTGATTGAGTTTGGTTGATTCAGAAAGAAATGATTGAGTTTCAGTGATTGGATGATGCAGATGTATCTGATAGTTGTATTGTAGTGTTGATTTATTTTGAGCTTCAATGATGTTGATGGGTCCAGTATGAAAATTGGATGAAACGTGGCATTCATATTATGGTGTTGTGTTCCACGAGTATCTAGTATGAAAATTTATGAAATGTGGTACCTAGAGGAAGAGAGAAGGTTTTAGCCTTCTGTAGGTCGGTGCCCACGTGCTAGTAAACATATCAGCTAGTACGAGAGCTAGGGGGTTGTAGCTCCCTTCCAGCAGAAGCTCGAGAACGAGAGAAGGATGTAGCCTTCTGCAAGTAGAAGCTTGCGTACTGGTATGAGTTTGCACCAGTACAATGTTGTAAACAATTTTTCTTAATATTAAAAGAAGACAGAGACGACAACAGTAGGTGGTTTTTTCCCGCATTGGGTTTCCACCTTACATGTTGGTGTTCATGTGTGTTTCTTATGTGTGATGGTTCTTTCTGTTATTAACTGCACATGGTTACTATTTAATGTTTAATAAAGTACTAATGCTTATATTAAAGATCAACATATGATGAATTAACAGAATCATTAGTTTGCTGGATATACACTTGTTTCCTTAAACACAGTTGCATGCACACGCAGGTTACCTTCATTGAAGTAGCTTATATGAAATTGAGTATGAAAAGAAAAAAATTATTGACTTGACTAATACTGATTCACCCCCCCCCTCTCAGTATTATTTCCAATAGTTGGTATTAGAGTAGGTCCTTTGGTAGAAGCTTGATCGCTTGAAGGAGATCCATAGAACAATGGGAAAGAAGTTGAAGAAGAAAGTGCCTCAAAAGAAGAAGACATCTCAAAGTAACTATGATAGTGGGATAATCGATTGGGGAATATGTGGAAGAAACTCGTCAGATTTAGAATCACCCCAGAATGAAGATGAACAAGTAAAATATCTATCAGGTATGAATTTGTTATCCTCTGGTGATACATTTCTCCATCCATTTGAAGATGATGAAAGTGATAGCGAAACAAATGAATTTTCTCTTATGGGTGAGGAAGAAAGATATCAAATAGAGGTAGAATTTAAAAGGCTTATGGAAAAAATTAGAGATCAATAAGATCTATTGGACAAAAGGGAATGTGCCTTCAAAGAAGAAGTTACCAAACTAAAAGCTCAACTAAAGGAAGGAAACAAAGTAAGGAAGCAATTCAAGGAAAAGGAAGATCAATGTCAAAAGCTACAGGATGATGTGACGTCATTAAGAAGTGAAGTAAATGAAAGGAACACAACAATCAAGAAACTCAGAGATAGATCCACTTACTATGAAAGTATTGAAGCTAAGACCCTCTCGCTAAAAGAAGATCTTGAAAAATCAAATAAGCAGAATAAAGAACTACTCCAAGCTCTTGAAAAACAAGAAAGTGAAGTTCTTGAATTAAGGCAACAGATGGAAGAAGGAAGAAAACCTTAAGGAATCATGAAGAAGAAGTATCTTGAAAAGGAAGAGCAACATCAGGTTGAGGTAAATATTCTAAAAGATAAACTAGAAGAAAAGGATAAGCTCTTACAATTTCAAGATAGTACTAAGATCTTGGATGACAATCTTAGTAGTCAAAGGTCTCCTACCATCAAAACTACTCTTGGTTTTCATGAATCCGTTGAAGGTGAATCTAGTTCACAAACTAAGACAAAGAAATCTAATGCAAAATCTGAAATGTTCAACAAGGAGATGAGAGGTCAATCCCATCAATAACCAAGGAAATAAATTCTTCAAAGAAAATCATTCACTCCTAACTATGCAAGTGATAGTCGGTCGTTTCCCCAAATCAATAATATTGAATGTTTTATTTGTCATAATCTTAGAAATGTTGCAGCAAGATGCGGAAGGAGAATTGTCCAAGTCCATCACACAAAAAGATCATCAGTTTCCAGGTACTTTAAGGGATATTAATTTTATTACAATATGTTTGGTCACAAAACCATTGACTGTTATAGAAGAAATATGAAACATGTAAGATGTTATGCATGTAACAAGCTTGGACATATAGCAAAGGAATGCAGGAGAAAATATCGGGCAACATACCAAAAGGAGAAAACATAATCAAACTCGAAGATATGGAAGAAGAAGGAAGTACAGTCAGAAAAGTGTGGCATGGCACAGGGTACATGCATGATAGACTCAGGAGAAGCCGAAAGTATGAAATTTCAATGTTCTAAATCTCATACTCAAGTTTCATGAAGACCAATCGCGTATATATGCATGTTCACAGCTGCACAATTGCATATATGTAGTTTGAGAAAAAATGTTGTGGGACAGTCTCAGAAAAACTGATGTGATATGATTCAAACAATTAATAGTTATCTCCTCTGACGTAGATGACTACAGTCTGTGGATATTATTTAGAAGTGTTTTGATCCTAATAAGTTGTTGATAACTTGATGTATATCTTATTGCTGATGATGACTTGATACTTCTTATTGATATATGTAATGATCATATTTGATAGTGAACAGGTGGAACAGGTTGAGGGGGAGAACATGGTATTCTTCTAACAAATCATTGTTGGCATTATGTTTAGAAGTCTTTTCTATGATGATGATGATTATATGGCTAAATGATACATCTTGCTATCTCATGATTATGAGTTACCCATGATGAAATCTCAAAAGATACTTCTATTGATTCAGATCAGATTTGTGAATGACTTCTTGATGATGCATATAGTACATGTTGCTTACATCGTAATCTTCATAAGGACAAAGAGAAGTACAAAGCTTGAGTAGACAACTTTATGATGTGCGACTCATTTCTTTTATGCTGGTGTCATCATGATTTCAAAGATGCATAAAGTTCATAAGGTGCAGATATGACACAGGATCTTGACTCTCACATGGTTGAGGATTATTGTTGTTGATGATATTAAGAAATTTTGACAAATGAACATGAGCTCATGACTTGCTAGATACATATTGCTATGCATGATACATGGATGATCACTGAAGTTGCATATTGACAAATATTGTTGGTTGGCCAAGAGAATGGTGCTATTGCAGGTCTCATGAAGAGATATCTATTTGAAGACATGAATATTCGAAGACATGAATTACTTAGTCACATGATGATGATGAGTCCTTACCTTATAATGATAGGTTGATACTCACATATGTTGATTATCATGGTTGATGCTTATCGGATGTGGGATGTTCCCTAGTGATGATACATGATTGATATATTGAAGGTTTTTGTGGAAAGATCATGCAGTTCTTGATAATGATGTTATGATCATGGATGATCTGTCTATGGTATTTTCACATACATATGATATGATGTGAGTGACTTGGTGCTACTGCTTGGAGATATGACATTTGCTTAGTTGATTCCTGGAAGGTTATGGAAATGAAGCAATTTGATCTTGATGAGATCAAGAAGATGAGTTGATATCTATATTTAGACATACTTTGTCACAGGTTGATGATATTTAAACTATCATATCTTGGGAACTAATGATGGCCATATACAAGTTGTTGGTCTGGATGCTGTTGACAGATGCTTATGGAGTAGATCATACATGGTGTATGATAGTTGTTGTTGACTATCATGGTCTTGTTTAGATATTTGGTCTCTATTATAAATGTCATGTATGTAAAGATCATATCAAAAACCATGATGTAATAATTTGTCTCTGTCTATTGTAGTCTTTTGATGGGTCCCTTTTTGGTCGTATGATCTAATTTGTACCCCCTATATACATGGGAAGAATGATGTAATAATTTCTATATTTCAGTCATGTATAAACAATTGTATATCCCCACTTGGTTGGGTGGATGAGTCAAGTTTGGTATATCCCCCCTTGGTTGGGAGAATGGATGTATGTATGAGTAATTGATGATAGGAAGATCAAACTCACATAGTTGAGTTATAGAGTCATGTTTTCTTCTTGAAAATATTTGCAGACTCTGTATGTGCTTAGGGGCAGCATGGATGATACAATATATCTCAACATGAACAAAGGGGGAGCTTTATCAGAGAATTCAGCATGTGCTTAGGGGGAGCATGATTAATGTTTTCAGCTATTCAGTTATGGAAGTCTTCTTTTTGGTCAGCTCATTTCCCTTGATTTCAAAGTGGGAGAGTATTTTGGTGTTTCTTGTTATCTATAGCAATTTCTACAACTTGCAATAATCAACACCAACAGGGTTGCCATCAAGTCCAAAGGGGGAGATTGTTGGAATTGTGATGCATGTGTTGTACTTGATGGCAACTCACTTGTAACAAAACAACTCTCTTGTATATGGTAACTAGATGAATCTATAGAAGAGATATCAGATGTGACAGAATGCAATGCAAGGCAGCTTCAAGGAATCAAAATATAGCAAGTTAACAGCTCAATGTTTCAGATTAGACTTCACATAATGAAGAAAGAGAGTTACAAGTAGGTTCACCATTGGGCAAGCCACGTATACACACGGTTTCACTGTATACAAGTCACATATATGTATACACGTACTTTCACAAAAGGAAAAGCGTGTATACCTTGGAAAACTAAGTTTTGGTCCATTGTATTTTGATCCATGGTATTGGTCCAAGGTATCGGGTCCGAGGTATTATTTGGTCCAAGGTATTGGTCCTGAGTGGTTTTGGTCCATGGTATTGAGAAAGGCCTAAAACTATAAAAGGAGGAGAAGATCATTAGGCCAGGCGTGCAAGTATCAAATATCTGATGAAGTGTGAGATCTAGTATGCAGGTTATGGGTTTATGATGCTCTACTTGATCTGAGCCAAGGAGGAATCTCAGCGGTTGATGGAGGACAAGATCTAATGATGGATCAGGATCTTAAGGCTTGGAATTAATCATCTCTATATGGTTTGATCATGTTTATTCTAGATCTATATACTGACACATGTGTTGCTTTGTAAATATTAGGATATGGGTATAACTGAAGTCTAGAATAGCTACAAAATTATGAATGAATATTTACATATGTATACGCTGGTTGACTATGGTAAAAGCACGTATACACACAGGTTCGACACATCAAAGTAGTGTATACCTTGTGAACTACAATGTTTAAAGTTACAATTGATTCTTGCTGTTTGTACAGAGCTCTGGGTTTTGCTTTGTGTTCTGGTGACTATTTTCTAGTGACAATATTATGCATATTCAGATTGGTTGATTTTGATTTGCTTCAGTGTTGGTGGTTAAAATCTAATGATGGATCAGGATCATAATGACTTATCATTATGTGATCTGATAATGGAGAGATCTGATCACTAGTAGATGTTTTATCCTTTATGTGTGATTATGTCTAAAGTCTGGAAGTGCAACAAAGTATTTGCAGATCTATATGCTGGTTTGCTTTAGGGAAGCTGCGTATACATGCAGGTTGGCTTCAGCCAAGTAGAATATACACTCTGAAGTAGGGTTTTGAGGTTATAGCAGGTTCTAAATGATGATGCAGTATTCTAGGTACAAATCTGTGCACTGGATACTTTGATCTCTATGTTCCAGTTGATTTGTTGAAATGAATGGTTGATTCAGTTATGTCAGAGGTTCAGAGGTTGATTGAGTTTGGTTGATTCAGAAAGAAATGATTGAGTTTCAGTGATTGGCTGATGCAGTTGTATCTGATAGTTGTATTGCAGTGTTGATTGATTTTGAGCTTCAATGATGTTGATGGGTCCAATATGAAAATTGGATGAAACGTGGCCTTAAGATTATGGTGTTGTGTTCCAGGAGTATCCAGTATGAAAATTTATGAAACATGGTACCTGGAGGAAGAGAGAAGGTTGTAGCCTTCTATAGGTCAGCGCCTACATGCTAGTAAACATATCGCCTAGTACAAGAGCTAGGGGTTGTATCTCCCTTCCAGTAGAATTGTGAGAACGAGAGAAGGTTGTAGGCTTCTGCAGGTAGAAGCCTGTGTACTGGTATGAGTTTGCACCAGTACAATGTAGTAAATAGTTTTTCTTTTTATTAAAAGAAGACAGAGACGACAACAATAGGTGGTTTTTACCCACATTGGGTTTCCACCTTACAGCTTGGTGTTCATGTGTGTTGCTTATGTGTGATGGTTCTTTATGTTATTAACTGCACAAGGTTACTGTTAATGTTTAATAAAGTACTGATTCTTAGATTAATGATAAACATATGATAAATCAAGAGAATCATTATTTTGTTGGATATATGCTTGTTTCCTTAAACATAGTTGCGTGCACACACGGGTTACCTTCATTGAAGTAGTGTATATGAAATTGAGTATGAAAAGAAAAAGATTATTTATGACAGTGGGAGAATCAATTGGGGAATATGTGGAAGCAACTCATCAGATTCAAAATCGCCCTAGAATGAAGATGAACAAGTAAAATATCTATCAGGTATGAATTTGTTATCCTCTGGTGATACATTTCTCCATCCATTTGAAGATGATGAAAGTGATAGCGAAACAACTGAATCTGCTCTTATGGGCGAGGAATAAAGATATCAAAGGACAAAATTAAAGATCAACAAGATGTATTGGACAAAAGGGAATGTGCCTTCAAAGAAGAAGCTACCAAACTAAAAGCTCAACTAGAGGAAGGAAACAAAGTAAGGAAGCAATTCAAGGAAAAGGAAGATCAATGTCAAAAGCTAGAGGATGATGTGACGTCATTAAGAAGTGAAGTAAATGAAAGGAACACAACAATCAAGAAACTCAGAGATAGATCCAGTTACTATGAAAGTCTTGAAGCTAAGATCCTATCACTAAAATAAGATCTTGAAAAATCAAATAAGCAGAATAAAGAACTACTCCAAGCTCTTGAAAAACAAGAACATGAAGTTCTTGAATTAAGGCAACAGATGGAAGAAAGAAGAGAAGTTGAAGGAATCATGAAGAAGTAGTATCTTGAAAAGGAAGTGCAACATCAGTTTGAGGTAAATATTCTAAAAGATAAATTAGAAGAAAAGGATAAACTCTTACGATTTCAAGATAGTACTAAGATCTTCGATGACATTCTTAGTAGTCAAAGGTCTCTTGCCATAAAAAATGGTCTTGTTTTTCATGAATATGTTGAAGGTGAATCTACTTCAAAAAGTAAGACAAGGAAATATAATGCAAAATCTGAAATGCTCAACAAGGAGACGAGAGGTCAATCCCATCAACAACCAAGGAAAGAAATTCTTCAAAGAAAATCATTCACTCCCAACTATGCAAGTGATAGTCGGTCATTTCCCCAAATCAATAATACTGAATGTTTTATATGTCATAATCTTGGACATGTTGCAGTGAGATGTGGAAGGAGAATGGTTCAAGACCATCACACAGAAAGATCATCAGTTTCCAGGTACTTTAAGGGATATTGTTTCTCTTGCAATATGTTTGGTCACAAAGCCATTGACTGCTATAGACGATATATGAAACATGTAAGATGTTATGCATGTAACAAGCTTGGAAATATATCAAAGAAATGCTCGATAAAATATCGGGCACCACATTAAAAGGAGAAAACATCATCACACTCGAAGATATGGAAGAAGAAGGAAGTACAGTCAGAAAAGTGTGGCATGGCACAACGTACAGACATGACAGACTCATGAGAAGCTGAAAGTATGAAGTTTCAATGTTCTAAATCTCATATGCATGTTTCATGAAGACCAATCGTGTATATACGTGAGTTTAGAGCTGCATAGTTGCGTATATGTAGTTTGAGAAAAAATGTTGTGGGACAGTCTTAGAAAAACTGATGTGATATGATTCAGACAATTAACAGTTATCTATTCTGACGTAGATGGCTACAGTCTGTGGCTATTATTTAGAAGTGTTTTGATCCTAACAAGTTGTTTATAACTTGATGTATATCTGATTGCTGACGATGACTTGATACTTTTTATTGATATATGCAATGATCAGATTTGACAGTGAACAGGTGGAACAGGTTCAGGGGGAGAACATGCTATGTTTCTAACAAAGCATTGTTGGAATTATGTTTAGAAGTATTTTCTTTGATGATGATGATTATATGGCTAAATGATACATCTTGCTATCTCATGATTATGAGTTACCCATGTTGAAATCTCAGATGAAACTTGTAATGATTCAGATCAGATTTGTGAATGACTTCTTGATGATGCATGTAGTACATGTTGCTTACATGGTAATCTTCAAAAGGACGAAGAGAAGTACAAAGATTGAGTACACAACTTCATGATGAGCCACTCATTTGTTTTATGTTGGTGTCATCATGCCTCCAAAGATGCATAAATTTCATATGGTGCAGATATGACACAGGATATTGACTCTTACACGGTTGAAGATTGTTGATGTTGATGATATCAAGAAATTTTGAAAAATGACCATGATCTCATGATTTGCTACATACATATTGCTATGCAGGATACATGGATGATGACTTAAGTTGCATATTGACAAATATTGTTGGTTGGACAAGAGAATGGTGCTATTACAGGTCTCATGAAGACATATCTATTTGAAGACATGAATATTCGAAGACATGAATTACTTAGTCACATAATGATGATGAGTCCTTACCTTATAATGATAGGTTGATACTCACATATGTTGATTATCATGGTTGATGCTTATCTGGTGTGGGATGTTCCCTAGTGATGATACACGATTGATATATTGAAGGTTCTTGTGGAAAGATCATGCAGTTCTTGATAATGATGTTATGATCATGGATGATGTCTATGGTATTTTCACATACATATGATATGATGTGAATGACTTGGTGCTACCACTTGGAGATATGGAATTTGCGTAGTGGATTCCTAGAAGCTTATGGAAATGAAGCAAGTTGATCTTGATATGATCAAGAAGATGAGTTGATATCTATATGCAGGCATACTTTGTCACAGGTTGATGATATTTACACTGTCATATCTTGGGAACTAATGATGGACATATGCAGGTTGCAAGTCTGGATGTTGTTGACAGATGCTTATGGAGCAGATCATACATGGTGTATGGTAGTTGCTGAAGACTATCATGGTATTGTTTAGATATTTTGACTCTATTATAAATGTCATGTATGTAAAGATCATATGAAAAAACATGATGTAATAATTTGTCTCTGTCTGTTGAAGTCTTTTGATGAGTCCCTTTTTGGTCATATGATGTAATTTGTACCCTCTCTATGCATGGGAAGAATGATGTAATAATTTCCATATTTCAGTCATGTATAAACAATTGTATATCCCCACTTGGTTGGGTGGATGAGTCAAGTTTGGTATATCCCCACTTGGTTGGGAGAATGGATGTATGTATGAGCCATTGATGATAGGAAGATCAAACTCACATAGTTGAGTTATAGAGTCATGTTTTCTTCTTGAAAATATTTACAAACTCTGCATGTGCTCAAGGGAAGTATGGATGATATAGTATATCTCAACATGAACAAAGGGGGAGTTTTATTAGAGAATTCAGCATGTGCTTAGGGGGAGCATGATCAATGTTTTCAGCTGTTCAATTATGGAAGTATTGTTTTTGGTCAGCCCTTTGCCCTTGATGTCAAAGGGGGAGAGTATTTTGGTGTTGCTTGTTATCTATAATAGTTTCTACAGCTTGCCGTAATCAACACCAACATGGTTGCCATCAAGTCCAAAGGGGGAGATTGTTGGCATTATGATGCATATGTTGGACTTGATGGCAACTCACTTGTAATAAAACAACTCTCTTGTATATGGTAACTAGATGAATCTACAAAAGAGATATGAGATGTGACAGAATGCAATGCAAGGCAGCTTCAAGGAATCAGAATATAGTAGGTTAATAGCTCAGATTTTCAAATCAGACTTCACAGAATGAAGAAAGAGAGGTATACGCAGGTTCACCATTGGCCAAGCCGCGTATACACGCAGTTTCACTGTATACAAGTTGCGTATACGTACACACATACTTTCACAAAATGAAAAGCGCGTATTCCTTGGAAAACAAAGTTTTCGTCCGAAGTATTTGGTCCATGGTATTTTGATCCAGGGTATTGGTCCAAGAAATCTGGTCCAAGGTATTGACCCCAGGTATTTGGTCCAAGGTATTGGTCTTAAGTGGTTTTGGTCCATGGTATTGAGAAAGGCCTAAAACTATAAAAGGAGGAGAATATCGTTAGGCCAGGCATGCAAGTATCAAATATCTGATGAAGTGTGAGATCCAATATGCACGTTATGGGTTTGTGATGCTTTTCTTTATCTGAACCTAGGAGGAATCTCAGCAGTTGATGGAGGACAAGATCTAATGATGGATAGGGATCTTAAGGCTTGGAATGGATCATCTCTATATGGTTTGATCATGTTTATTCTAGATCTGTATACTGACGCATGTGTTGTTTTGTAAATATTAGGATTTGGGTATAACTGAAGTCTGGAATAGCTACAAAATTATGAATGAATATTTACAAATGTATACGCTGGTTGACTTTGGTAAAAGTGCGTATACACGCAGGTTTGACACATCGAAGTAGCGTATACCTTGTGAACTATGATGTTTGAAGTTACAATTGATTCTTGCTAATGTTACAGAGTTTTGGGTTTTGCTTTGTGTTTTAGTGACTATTTTCTAGTGACAATAGTCTACATATTCAGATTGATTGATTGTGATTTGCTTGAGTGTTGATGGATGAAATCTAATGATGGATCAGGATCATAATGACTTATCATTATGTGATCTGATAATGGAGAGATCTGATCACTAACACATGTTTTATCCTTTATGTGTGATTACGTCTGATGCCTGGAAGTGCAGAAAAATAATTGCATATCTACACACTGGTTTGCTTCGGGGAAGCTGTGTATACACACATGTTGGCTTCAGCTAGGTAGCGTATACACTCTGACGTATGGTTTTGAGGTTACAACAGGTTCTAAATGATGATGCAGTTTTCTGGGTACAAATTTGTGCACTTGTTATAGTGAGCTCTCTATTCCAGTTGATTTGGTGAAATGAATGGTTGATTCAGTTGTGTCAGATGTTCAGAGGTTGATTGAGTTTGGTTGATTTATAAAGAAATGACTGAGTTTCAGTGATTGGCTAATGTAGATGTATCTGATAGTTGTATTGCAGTATTGATTGATTTTGAGCTTCAATGATGTTGATGGGTCCAGTATGAAAATTGGATGAAACGTGGCCTTCAGATTATGGTGTTTTGTTCCAGGAGTATCCAATATGAAAATTTATGAAACGTAGTACTTGGAGGAAGAGAGAAGGTTGTAGCCTTTTGTAGGTCGGTGCCTATGTGCTAGTAAACATATCAGCTAGTACAAGAGCTAGGGGGTTGTAGCTCCCTTCCAGTAGAAGCTGGAGAACGAGAGAAGGTTATAGCCTTCTGCATCTAGAAGCTTGCATACTGGTATGAGTCTACACGAGTACAATGTTGTAAACAACTTTTCTTATTATTAAAAGAAGATAGAGATGACAATAGTAGGTGGTTTTTATCCACATTGAGTTTCCACCTTACATATTGGTGTTCATGTGTGATGGTTCTTTCTATTATTAATTGCACATGGTTACTGTTTAATGTTTAATAAAGTATTGATGCTCAGATTAAAGATCAACATATGATGAATTGACAGAATCATTAGTTTGTTAGATATACGCTTGTTTCCTTAAACACAGTTGCATGCACACACGGGTTACCTT
>APFE030266355.1:0-35857 GCA_000404065.3 Pinus taeda | reverse complement strand
CATGGAGGGTCATTTGTAGGTTAACTGTTCATGAGAGAAGCTTATGTAAACTTTCATTCTTTTATTAATAAATTGCCTGAAGTGGCCGTGTTGGCTCAGGCCGTGGACTGTTTCCCTCTTTGAGGGTTTTAACCACGTCAAAAATACTGGTGTATTGATCTATGATCCTGTTTGTGAGCAGTGTCCTTTGGTGTTCTGTCTGAGGAACTTACCCTGTAAATTCCTACAGAGAGCCCGTGGAAATGTCGGTAACCACCACAGGGTCTGGAGTGAACTCCACCTTCCATCTAGAGTTGGAATGAGTGATCTGATATATCAAGAGAAGATTTGTGGATAGTGAGGGAACATGAAGCACATTTGTGAAGAAGCCCCCTTCAAGGTCTACAATTCCTTCTCCGCACACCTTTGCGGGTGTGGCATCTCCCAAGTAAATTTGGGATCTGGTGCTTTCTTCGATGGAGGAAAATTGATCTTTTGATGCAGCCATATGGTTCGATGCACCTGAATCAAGGATCCAAGCTAATGGAGTGGATGTGACAGCCATTAAAGCATGAACATCACGTGCTCTCCCTCTCCCATCTCCCATTATGTTATCATCCTTCTTCTTTTCATTCTCAGGCACAATGAGATTGTGTTGCTACAATTGCTTAGCCATCTCATCAATTGTTTTCCTCATGCAATTTTCTTCAGGATGAAAAACTTTGGAATATTAGCTACAAAGTGTTCTTTCCTTATTCTTCTTACCCTTAGGCAAAGAAGATCTCTTTGAAGATTGTACGGGTCTCTCCTTCCTTGATTCATTAAATTTACCCTTCCCTTTTTGCTTGTCTCTTCCACTACTCTTTGGAGCATTAGTAGCCACAAGTGCTTGGTTCTTTGAATGCTTGATGGCATCCATTTGGACTAACTTATCTTCCTCTTGATTCAATTATACAATGAAGTCATTCAATGGAAACATTTTCCATTTTTCCTGAGTCAATTTAGATGCTTGAAAAGACGATACACGAAATATTCAGGGCCTAATTTCGAGCGAATCCAAAGGATGAGTTGATATTCCTCTTTCTTGACTCCACATGCATCAAGTTCAATGAGGACGGATTTAAACTTGGTGAAGTATTCTTGCAGGTTTCTGAAATGAGTTGGACTGAGGGATATGAGTTCATTGTCTAGTTGATACACTCTCATTTCATCCTACTTGCCGAATAGTCCTTCCAATGTGGTCCAGATCGCATCGGAAGTAGTGGCTCCACTGACATGAAAGAGGAGTTCTCTGGAAATTGATAGGCATATTAGACCAATTTCTTAATCCAATTTATTGAAATTAGTTGACCTTCTCCATTGTAGAAGTCGGTTCAGTCTCCGTTCCCATTGTTACCTTGTAAAGCCCTTTGCTTTGGAGGAGCAGAGTGATCTCTGTCTTCCATTCGAAGTAATTGAAAGGATTTAGAACAAGTTTTGTGGGCTGAGAGATATGATACATTGCTACTTTTTGTGCCTCCTGATTATCTATACCTACAAATAAAACCGTGTACAATCCACTAGATTCGAACTAGCTCTGACACCATGTAGAATTCCTGCAGAAACTCTGATAGATCTAGAATTCTAGTTAAATTAAACACAAGTAATTTGCTGATATTCAAGAGAGGAGAGAAATAGTTTGCTCCATAAAATCAATGTATTAAATTAATGAAAAATATTAATACATGAGCAACTAAACCTCTAATCCCCAAGGGAGGTGGTTATATAGAAATTGTCGAATCTAGAAAACTAGGAAAAATCTAGTAAAAAAACTAGAAAAGGCTAAGAAAAGCTAAAGGAGGGCCTAAAATAGCAACAACGACTCAAGACAACCTATGCCAACTATCCGCCACGAGGAAAGCATGAGGACAGGTTCATTTCCCAAGGAAGGCAACTTTAAAACATGCTAAAATGGTCCAGGGGACGAAATCCCTTGATTTAAGGGGGAATCTTCATATGGGGCGCCAATCCTCAAATAACTCAAGTGGATGAGGTGTGGTTATGTGTGAACATGCACTTAGATGTCTAAATTATTTAGGAAAGTGATTGGACCAATATTTCCATAATATTAAGCCTTTAAATGCAAAAAAAAAGGGAAATTTGGTCCACCGAGCTAGTTTACCAAAAACCAAGTGTGAACATGATTTTTAGTGCATGTGGCTAAGTCAAGGATACTTAGGCTAAAAAATAAATGTAGATGTTAGGATTATATTCCAATAGTATGAACCCTTGGTACTCTTTAACCTTAAGTTTCCATCCCATACGTGATTTTCCTTCTGTGAAACTGTGTGCATATGTATACGTTGTTTTTATTCTGTGTACCTATGTGTATACGTGACTTGGACTAGGCTAACTAGCATATACAACTTAAAAAAAAAAATCTTCAATTGCTTGATTTTGATTTGTAATCCTTTGTTCCATCATCATGTTCTTTTGTGCTATTCCTCTGTTACCTCCAAATATACCTGTGACAATGTGAGTTTCTATCATGCATCAATTTATCATTTCTAAACTGACATGTATGTGGGTTGTCATCAAGGAAAACACATGTACCAGAATGCCAACATCACGTTGTGCACGAGACCTTTTGGAACCAATATACATTTCTCGTTCCTCTACCCGTGAAGAATTAATAATACCTTGAGATTATTGTTGTTCAACAATGTCTCTTTCCACATGTTCATTTGACATATTTTGTGGCCAAATAAATGGAGTTTTCAAAGGTATGTATTCATTTGTTGTTCTTGAAATGATATCACTTTGATTATTGAAAAAAGACTCCCACCAAACTAAATCAACAATATCAAAGTACTCATATGTATATCTAATACATTTTTTAATTTCTTCGAGGAAATCAGAATAATTTATATCTTTATTCTGTCTGTGTGCATTATGAACTTCAACAACTAATTGTAATAACAATATATTTGACACAAATATTAGATGATTTGGAATGAACTTCAAAAATTCAAAACCTAATGAAGATGCCCATTCTATAATAGTTGAATACTTCTTGCCCCATATTAGTGTTTTCCCATCAATTTTTTTGATACGAAATTGATGTTGGAAGCTAATGTCATTAAGTTGTTCAATGCATTTCTCCTCACCATGCGATACCCGAATAAACCTTTGCATGTCAACAGTTTCTAACACATCAAAAATAGGCTCTGGTGTGTATGATTTCTTAATACATTCAATTAATGATGGCAAGCTCCCAACTTCCTTCCTCCTCAATGTGACTGAGAAACGACTGAACATCTGATCAATATGGTCATGAGTGTGCCCAACAAGAAGGAAACCAACCTTTACCTTCTGAAAAATTCTCATTAAAATAGCATGTTTAGATATCCAAAAACAATCTCATTTTAGTTTTCATGACAAGTCTTGTCCAATTGTAGATACAAAGCTTCATGAAAATTACCAGACCAATGAGAAATCACATCATGAATTATGGTTATTTTCAGATTTACATCATTATGAATATTTGGAGCTGTGAAGTATACCCTTCGCAACATTTTCCCATTGAATACCATACAACCGACCAAGTGATACTGAATAAAATTTTCCTCCTGTAAATTTTTGGGTGTGCGAACAAAACATGGTAAAAGTGTTTTCTTCTGGTCCATACCATCAATTACCAAACCCATATATTTATTTGCATTATCATAACACTTCTTTCGATGCTTGTACAAATTTTTCCTTTCACTTTTTCATTGCTCATGATGCTCTTGAATCACTTTGACAATGGAATATACACAACATAAAAGAAAGTCATTAATAAATACATTTTCATAGTTGATGACTATACATTTTTAAAAATTAATGTTATGAATGCTTACCTCTTTTTGCCCCTTTACATTTATCCCTTTTTTATTTAAGAGAAGCACATGTACTGAGATCCCCATATTTGTCTTCTTAGGAATATGGACATTATTGAATTCTTTATTCCATATCTTCACAAAATCTTGATATATTTAAATCGACCATTTCCTTCAGCACCTTCTGCATATTCTTTGTATAAGTTGTAGATTTCTCGTCTTGAGAAATTATCTGGAATATGTATTGTCTCTCTATTTGGAATTCACTCTCCATTCTTTGAAAAGAATTCTTTCATCCATGACATTGAAGTCTTTGATAATGGCCCAAACTGTCCTTTATGACGTACTTCTGAATAAAACGTATGATCCTTTTCCAACTTTTCTTAGATTCTTGACAGATGAAAATTACCCATTGAATGAAACATTTTGAAAGACTTTATACAGATAAATAAAGACCCAATATGATAATCATAACCAAACAATGTATATTGCATGCACCCCACTAAATATGAATCTTTCATGCTTTTATTCATTGACAAATATCTCTTCATTTTCTCCATTGAAAACTTGAAATTCATATGTTTCAAGTAATATTTTTGACAACATTCACTTGAAATGAGAGCACTGATAGAACTTCTTATCATTATATATTCTACTCTACCCCTTGTATAACTAGAACAACTTGGATTGATACGAAAAGTCCTGCTCCTACTCCTCGATACAATATTTGCTAGCAACATCTCCATCATTGGATCATCATCTCTATAATAATTTTCATCATCATTATGAGGAATATTATCCTCACTATGATCATCTGTGCTTTTGAAAAACTGACTTGGAGGTTATTCTTCATCTTTCCCTTCTTCAGTGCTACCCTCATAGTCCTTAGAATTAGGACTAAATGTAAACTTTGACTCGATGTTTATTGGATATTCTTCATCATGTGCATTGTTAGTGTTGCTCTCATAGTCCATAGGCTTAGGACTATGTGGAGAATGTGACTCTTTACTTACTGGAAATTCTTCATCCCGCCCTTCGTCACTACTACTCTCATAGTCCTCTAGATTAGGACTAAGTACTTCATCCTGCCCTTCGTCACTACTACTCTCATAGTCCTTAGCATTAGGACTAGATGGAAAATGTGACTCTCAATTTATTGGAAATTGTTCATCCTGGCCTTCATCACTACTCTAAAAGTCCATAGGATTAGGACTAAGTGGAAACTGTGACTCTCTATTCATTTGAAATTCTTCATCACTGATGCTCTCATAGTCCATAGGATTACGACTAAGTGGAAACCGTGACTCTTTATTTATTTGAAATTATTCATCACACTCTTCATCACTGCTTCTCTCATAGTCCATAGGATTAGGACTAAGTGGACACCGTGACTCTCTATTCATTTGAAATTCTTCATCATGCTCTTCATCATTGTTGCTCTCACAGTCCATAGGATTAGGAATAAATGGACATTGTGACTATTAGGTCCCTATACTACTAGTGTAACCCCTTATTGTTATTAGTACAACCCCCTTATTATATTTTTGTGCCCTTGTAGTTCCCATATTTTAATTATTGTGCCCCATAGAAGCCCACTATTGTTATTATTGTGCCCTTACATTATATTGTTATGTTGGCTCTGATTATATTATGACCCCTTAGACTCCTATTTATAGAAAGGAGGTATTGTCATTTGTATCATCCAAGAATTGTTCATTTGTGTAACGTAAAGGAGGTTTCCCCCTCGAAGAGGCTTATTTCTAAGGCGTTTATCTATCTTTTCTATATTTTTGTGCACTGGTTTAATAACATTTGGTATCAGAGTTGTGGATTCTAGGGTTTCGCTACTCCAAATAGGTTATCGTGGATATTCGCTACAACTGTTTCACTACGAATTTTCAGAAGCTAAAAAAAAAACCCATTTGAGACGAAATTGGTCTGAAACTCATGTCTGAATTTGAGATCTTGTATCGCTATATTGTCGGAGATATGATCTGAGGAAGTTAGGGTTTTTTCAAGCTCCAGAATTTCATCTCAAACCAGTCATCATGGAATTTTCGTTATAATATTTGTTCTACGAAGGTTCAGACTGTGAAATTAAAAACCATTTGAACCGAAATCTTGGTGAAGCTCGGGTCCAAATTTCAGATCTTGTCTCGCTATATTTTCGAAGATATAATCTGAGACATTTAGGGTTTCTATAGGCTCCCAAATTACATCCTAAATAAGTGATCTTGGGAAAATCGTCATAAGGATGAATGGAAGAAGGATGAAGAAGTCTGGCCACTCATTCAAAAGTTGCAGAAGATCCCAGTTCAAACAATATTGCCAGAACTTGACAAGGAAGGAAAAATCATATTGGAACCTGGAGTAGTCACAAGAACCAACAACCTGACAGCTACGAAATTGATCAATTTCAGAGTATTTCATCAAGTGGAAGAACTTACCCATTGAAGATTCCACATGGGAGGACAAGAATTTTATACAGAAGCATCAATAACTAATCAAGCATTGAGGACAACACGTTTTGAAGGATAGGGGCATGTTAGGTCCCTATACTACTAGTGTACCTTATTGTTATTAGTACAACCCCCTTATTATATTTTTGTGCCCATGTAGTCCCCATATTGTTATTATTGTGCCCCATAGAAGCCCACTATTGTTATTATTGTGCCCTTACATTATTATTGTTATGTCGGCTCTGATTATATTATGACCCCTTAGACTCCTATTTACAGAAAGGAGGTATTGTCATTTGTATCATCCAAGAAATGTTCATTTGTGTAATGTAAAGGAGGTTTCCCCCTCAAAGAGGCTTATTTCTAAGGCATTTATCTATCTTTTCTATCTTTTTGTGAGCTGGTTTCATAAAAGTGACTCTCTATTCATTTGAAATTATTCATCATGCTCTTCATCACTATTTCTTTAACAGTCCATAGGATTAGGAATAAGTGGAACCACGTCTCTTTATTTATTTGAAAATCTTCATCATGCTCTTCATCACTATTTCTTTAACAGTCCATAGGATTAGGACTAAGTGGAACCACGTCTCTTTATTTATTTGAAAATCTTCATCATGCTCTTCATCACTACTGCTCTCATAGTCCATAGGATTAGGACTAAGTGGAAACCATGACTCTTTATTTATTTGAAATTTTTTATCCTACCCTTCATAAATGTTGTTCTCATAGTCCTTAAGATTAGGATTAAGTGGAATATTTGACTCTCTATTCATAGTGGAAGAATTTCTGTTATATTCATCAATATGAATAGAGTTGTTATACGGCGAAGATGTTGATGCTTCACAAAGCGAAACTTCACTATCAGAAGAATCCATGCCTTTCAAACATAAGAGGTTGAATGTTATAAATGCACTCTCTCCTTATGATAATATATAGCTTAAAGAATGAAAAATTTCCTCCAAAGTTTGCCTCTAAAATTTTTCTTCGAAATTTTTCCCTCCAAAAATTTTGTTTCATGTATTTTCCTCCATAACTTTCTTCTACAATTTATTGAAAATTTTTAACTAAATTTTTCTTATGAAATTAATCTTTTAAAATAAATAAATTAAAAATGTAAACTAAATCTTTTACCTAAATTATTTTTTTACCTAAACTATATAGCATTTCATAGACAATTGAATGTTTCTTTTAATTTTTATTATATCTTCTATCACACATTTAAAATAAATTGCTATATCGCCATAACACAATTTATGTTATTTTTTCGTAAAAAAAAAAAGAGATTAATACCACATTCACCATGTGGTAAAACAATTCCATAATGTTCCCTTTATCATAATTTACCATATCGCCATAACAAGATTTATATGTTAAAGTTTTTATAAAAACAAATTAATCCCACATTCACCGTGCGCTAAAAGAATTCTGTAATGTTCACTTTATCATAATTTACTATACCGCCATAACAAGATTTATATGTTGAAGTTTTTATAAAAACAAATTAATCCCACATTCACTATGCGGTAATTTTTTTTTATAATTTCCGCTAGATTATAAATTTCATTATCGCTATTCCTCACATCACATCAAGGATTTTCGAGGTTCGTTAAAAGACTTGGAGCAATTTTGTGGAGCAGCTACATTGTTATCGACAACATATTGAACGGAATATTATTGCATTTCAAAGGTTAGTGTCCCTTTTGTTGTGCGAGATTTATTGTGTTTTCTTATCGAATGTGGATGATAAACAACCCTAAGAATGAAAATGGATGCTAAAAACTATAGATCTGCAGCAAATGATAGAAACAAAACCTACCAAAGCCCTGATCTATGCCACAATCATAATGAAACAACAAAATGGAATAGTAAAATAAGCATAAGTAATTCCAATAATCCAATGGCAACTAGATATGTAAAGAATATATTTTATTAAACAACACCTGTGAAGTGAACAAATAATGTTAGCAGTCCCCTCTACAGGATGGGTCCTTGGCTATCCTCAAATGCCTTCAACTTTTGTAGAGTCTCTCTCCTCTATAATGTGTAAAAGCCAACAAACAAAATGTTTGAGCTCAATGAGAACTCAAATGGAAAAGAAAAATGGTGTGCGATAGTGATAATAATCAGAGTTAAAAAAGTGAGTGCAACAATGAAAATAATTCAAAGTGAATAATGAATGGAAAACCTTTCTATTTATAACAAAATATTAGGTTATCCTTGAATAATGAGCAATAATAAAATATTCTCAACCCCATTCTAAAAATAACCATTCGGAATATTTTATTATATTTGTTTAGAGGGAAAAAGTATTTAAACTTTTATTTAAAAATAATAAATAAATAAATGATTTATTTATCATCTCAAGGAATATGGTTAAGGAATAATAAACAACTAATGATTTATTTAATTATTCTTCATGGGTTTAATTATAAATGACTTAATAAATGTGGTTTATTAAGTAATTTCTCATAGTGAAAGCAATTTTACTATGGTAAAATTGGCCCCACATGGTGTACCTCGATCCATCTAGTACATTATGGATAGATGATCAATTTTTTGTGATAACAGATTGTCCCCCAACATACGAATGTTAGGAGCAAAACATATGATTGAAGTATGTTGTAAGGACACAATCACTAGACAACAAAGTGGAGTCAGAGAGAGAGAGAGAGACCAATAGAGCCGAAGTGAAAGAGGATAGTGACAGAGGGGACGAGACCAATGCAAGTATCCTTTTATGTTTTGGTACCGAATCTCAGTGAGGCAGGGGAGGCATACTTATACCCACTGAGACAACTTAGTACACAAATAATGATGATCCCAGAAACATGAGACTGAGCAATAAAATATGTTGAATGGTAATGACATGGAGGCATAAATGAGCCAGAAAATAATACAATGTGTCCCATATACATAATGCACCTAGAAAAACATGAGCGAGGACTAAATACAATAACATCTTAGTAAATGAGATATGATCAGCCTTCCCTCATAAAATGGGTGGGAGGGAAGGTAGAACAACCAAAGAAGCCCTGTTGAATGAGAATGGGCTCTCCAAAACTGAATGGATCATTTGAAGGAGACGTGCATGTTATATATGTTGTAAGCGGCTGGAACTTAACCCATCAAATCTGCAGAACTGCATATGAGCTTGTAGTAGAATAGGAAGGCATTTGGGCATGTGGGGGGCTACCTGAATGGCCACCCCCTCGTGAGGTTTGAAACATCTCACACATGCCCAAGAATCACTAGTACAATCTACTGCATCACTGGACCATCAAGTGTATGAATCACAAGCATGAAAAAACCATATCAAATGGAAATGATGATTCCCTTTGCTTGATCTGAGGCACCGAACAAGAGTGGAATATGGAAAAAAGGTACAATTCCCTATAGGTCGTTCTTCTAGAATAGATGTGTTGATGTCGACAGAATAGGGCCCGCCATAGGTGAGGCAATGAGGATCCTCAGCTAAAGGAAGAGGGGAAATAGTAATGTGACTAATGGACTGACACCAGGGACAATGGGAAAAAAGGGACTGAGGGAAAAACAGGTGACTCCCCTTGTGAGAGCATAAAGTGCATGGCTGACCTGGCAGTGACTAACTCAACTTCGGAGGGGATGATGGATAGTATGATTGGAGGGCAAAATGGGCAACACGGGATGAATGGTATGCAAATATAGATGGAATACTGTTACATGATATAATGGGATGCAAAATAGACTCCATGGATGAAAAGGTGACACATCACGGATGCTCTGAACAAGGGTGACTTGATGACCCTACCACATAGAATAGGCCTAATGGGGACCATGAAGGCATGAGAAAATGATGGTTACTCATGACGAAAATCAACACGCGAGACGACAAACACTAAGGGGAGGTGGTCCCCAAGGTACAAGCATCCTATATGAAGAAATTTGATTTTGAGAGGTGATGAGTGAAGTGTCAGATCATCAAAAAATAAGAAAGAACCATTATATTAATTGATGAGATCTTTCTAATGGTGTTGACGGTTTGTAAAACTGAGATATGGTCTAGTCGCAATATGCGACAGAAAAAACTATGGTTTTTTCTAGAAAATGGCTTTTTCCCTCCAATTTAATTCATTTTCTAAGTGAGTTATGGTGAATTTGGAGAGGGGGATAAGGCCCTAAATCTTATGGATATCATAGTAGACAAACCAACCATCAAAATCAGGATCTGCAACTTTCAAGAAAGTGGCCTTACTTGTCTAAAGATGGCCTTAATGCTTCTTGGAACGATGGTTCCTGGTGAAGAATTAAGGGAAGAGGAAAATGAGAGTGAACTACTAGAGGAGGTCTAGAATCATCTTGACCCACCAAGTTAAATATGGGGACTATGTGGTAAAGGTGCTATGACATAGAGTATAATATTTGAAGATATGGTATCAAATGTGTACGATATGCGATGTGAATATGGCTCACTGGAGAGGCCAGTAGGACAAACTATCCAAGGAATGTGAGGATAATCGATCGTAGCTAGATCCGGTGGGATCTAGACTGAGACTTATGTTAATCAATTGAGAAGATGACCAAGGGAAAACCATCATGCCCTCAAGAATGGGATACTTCCCGCAAGCATATGTCATTGAGGGGACTGATCTAGTTTGCAAAGGTGGGAATGATGCCCCATAGTAGGAGGTGTATTCATGGCCTCTATGATGTCCTCATCAAAATGGAAGATGGCTAGACGGGAGGAAGATTGACTACATGATGCGGTGATAGTACCTAGTGCACCATCCTGAGAAAGAAGGTTCACATACACATCATCTGAGGTGGTAGATGATGAGATAGTAGATGGAAGATCTACTGATGTTGAGACCCGAGTTTCCGATGAGGGAGGTTTAACAGAAGTGCGCGTGGGAACCTCAGAGAGGTTTTCCTCTGAGGATCTCAAGGATGATGATAGGTAAAGGGTATGGACCGTGAATTTTGTCATCTTAACATTGGAGGGAGGGATCACGATGGTGGGACCAGAGTCCCCTTGGTTTGGTGTAGTAGTGGTACCAAAATCCATAGGTAAAGGAGTAGATGATCCACTATGAGTAGCCTCGAAGTCGCGAAGCACTTGGAGGGAATCACAAAATTCATTGAGACGAGGGCAATAATGGGAATAATGACCATAATGATTGCACAAGGCACAAGGGTGATTTTTGTGCAACGTTTTGAGTTTCTTGGCTAGTCCTGGTAAGGTAACTTGGACCTCAGGGATCTTTGAATCAGGTAAAATTTATGAACCAAAGATTTGAGACGAAGAAGTTCAGGACAGTTATTGGTGGCATGTTGAATAACCTCACACATAGCGCACAGAGGTGTCAACTTTGGAGCTTCAGGAGCGGAAGGTGTTTGGGGAGCCTTCTCCTTTTGTTCCTTCTTCATGGCTTTCCCCCCTATATGGATGCTTTCACAAGAGGAGTGGGTTCCTATCGAGGTTGTGGTGGAACTAGAGCAGTGACAGGGGTCGTAGGGACTGGTTCAACCAAGGTCAAAGCATGATATGGTCTAAGCTGACCAGGTGGAGTGTTCGCTAGGGTATCAATGTACCACACTGGAATCCCCAAAGTCATACTAGGGAGAACCAATGAAGCCATGACAGGGACAAAAAATATTCCTGGATGAGGAATCAAGAAAGGTATCTGTCCTGCAGGATAATGTCTCGTCAGAAAAACTCCTAGATGGTTGAGACTTGGAGGAATAGTTCTTGTTGGGAACAAAGGGGAGGCACCCACAAAAGGAGGAGGTCCTTGGGGGGTAGATTTGGATGGCTCGACTGAGATGGTAACCGTGCAGTGTTGAGGAGATGGTTGCAAATCTGATGTACCAAACTACTTTTGAGCAGCGTGTGATGTTTGTAACATACAAACACTCAAAGAGGAGGGGGGGGGGACTAGGGAAATCACCTAATAATGAGAAATATTTGCAGACTCCGGGTGAAACACTGGTGAGAGGGGTAAAAGACTACTTGTTAAACATTGATGAGATAATGGAATCAGGGGAGGTAAAGGATGATGATTCATAGTATTTCAACTAATCAATAGTGGTAATGGAGGTAATGTAGGATGTTTTGACGTATCAATAGGAAATACAATCAAACGATCGTCTAAAGGATCTACGGTGCCCAAAGTAGTTAGTAGAGATTTCTTTTGAGATGGGCATGACTGGAGGACTTCCAGCATCGACATCGCAGCAAGTGATTGTGCCAAGTTCTCTATTATACTATGTATGGGTAGCTCGGTTAGAAGTCGCGTTACGGTGTAATGGTCCCATGGGGATCTTAGGAATTGACTCAACTTTAGGTTGAGGAATCTGTAGTGGATCATTTGGTGTCATAAGAGGCTCAGTAGATGCTTTGGTTTTGGACTCACTGGCGAATGAAGTCAATGGGTTGTCATATTAACACGACTGAGTTTGCAAGTTGACATCAGAGGTGTTAACCTCTGTTAGAATTCATCATGAGGATCTGGTAGTCACCAAGAATAGAAGGTTGGGGAAGGTGGGTTGCTTGACCTTGTTGAGGTTGAGCAGCAAAAAATCCTTACTATGGGAAAGGATTTGTGAGCACAGCTGATTGATATGGCGCAGGACTCTGAGGTGATTGTTGTATGGGAGGTTGACCTGTAGAAGTTGCTTGGGCTTCCCACATTTGGCACATCTGGGGTAAGAGGGGACACTCATGAGTATAGTGGTCATGTACACCACAACATGCACAAGGCTTGTTAATATGAATAGCCTTGTTCTACTTAGGTTGGTTTCCCTGTTGTTGGTTGTTGGTGTTAGGCTGGTTCCCCTGGGGTTCATTAGGTTGATTACCTTTGTTACCCTGGTTACCAATGTTACCTTTCCCCTTATTCTTTTTCTTCAAGTTTTGGGGATTGGTTTCACTCTGTTGTGAAAACACTTGACCCTGAGGGGGCGGTGGCTGCTGGGGCTGAGGATGCATGGGAGGTTGTGGTGTTAATGCTTGAGGGGCAGGAGCGCTCGACACTGAATAAGTATAAGATGGTGAAGGGCCAACGGTCTGGTAGACTCGTTGAGCACTAACTAGCCCTGATATCTGCTAATGTGGTTGAGTAAATGCATAAGATGTGCTTTGTTCTAAATACATGTTGCTGGCAGGAGGAGCATAAGTGTTAGAGGAACTGGTGCCCCCTTGTGAATAGCCATAACTCTGTTGAGTATATGGTGAAGGATGTGAAATAGCTCCAACAATACCATCGATGGCGTGAGATGCCCCCAGTGCATTGGCACCACCAGGATAGGGGATGTCTAGTATAATGGTAGAGACATAACTGGATTGACCATAAACCAAGCCATATCTCACACCAGTCTGGAGAGCCTATTCCTCTATCTAATGAAAGTGAGACGTGAAATATTTGGCAATAGGAGCTAAAAGAGTCCTAATAAACCAATATGTGTAGACACGATCTTCAAAGGGTGTATCATGACACATGCTCCTCCTTCTACGCCATTCCTAAACATGGTCGAAAAGACGGGTGGCAGAGGACTAGCAGAATGTGGTCAAGAGCTTCGTACTAGTGTCATATTGGAGAGGTAACTAAAAATATGAGAGGAAAACTTTAGCAAGTGTCACAGAAATGGAATGAGAGGTGGCGGGCTGGTCAACATACCACTTCGGAGCATCTCTAGTGAGCATGCATTAGAACAACCAAAGACGAATGGAAACATTGGTGATGGAATTGGATTAAGATCACATCTAGAAGGAGAAAATGTGATTGGTAGGGTCCTCTCCAGAATTACCTTCAAATTTGGGAATGTCGGAGGAAAGCTTAGTCAGCATAGCTAGCCAACTAGCATTGTGGTGTATAGGGTCATTGATCAGATGGCTAAAATCTGGGTGGCTTAACCCAACCATGAGAGGTACCATGGGAGCTTCCAGAATGGTTCCTGAGACAGTTCCACTAGATGTGACCACGCCAACACTAGGTTGGGTTCCTGCACCAGCAGTGGGTCCTAACAATGTGACGGTATGCAGTGAAGGAGGCCTAGAATTAGATAAGGAATCAGATGAACCAGAAGAGGAGTCGGTATGGGGACTCGGGGAACTATGAACTCGAAGCCTGCATGGAGGAGTAATATGTCTAAGTGTAAACTGGGGATGAAGACCTAAGAGTCTCTGTGACAAGCGCCTTGGTGGCATAATGGTTATAGGACACAAGTGACACGGAAATGGTGAAGGGAGATCAACAAGATGTTTTTGTCTCTGTTTGGGGAGATAAATTAATTAAGTTAATTCTTGGCTTTGTGGCATAAACCAAGCACCCTTTGCTTAAGGTGTGCTTGTGTGTGTAAGTTTGTTTATTAATTAAGCCCAAATCGTGTTTAAAAAAATAAAAATATTGCTGAAATATACTGAAATTAAAAACATAAAATGAACAGTAAATCAACTTTATAAACCCCACCCAAACTGGGTTTGCAAACACTGTGTTGGTTGGTGGTGAAATTAATGGAAAACACACAAAAAATGCAAAGAAATCTAAAAGTTGGTGTGACTAGGATCAAATGACATTATGCTGTTGGAAAGTGGTGTAGCAACAACAAAAACCCAGCGGGGGAAATCGTTGCAAAAAGATAGGGAGATGGGTGTGAAAACTAGGGCAACCAATGGGACCCTAAGGCAAATGACCAAACAAGGTTTAAGATGAAACTTTGGATGGAAACAAATAATCTTTGAAGATCTTAAACATGAAGGAACAAATCTAGAAAATATGGTTGAAATCTATGCAAAACTTCAGACTTCTTACTTAGCTAAACTCCTCCTATAAAGGTGGAAGCATACTAGAAGCCCTAAAGAGGCTAAATTCCACTTCGACGAGAAAAATATAGTATATCAAGGCCTAAGTGGGGTGAGACAGTGGTCAACGAACCCAGTAGACAGCTCTTGGCAAAACCCAGAAACAGATCGGAAAAAATCCCAAAAACCCTAAAAATCACAGGTACTGACCTGATTCCTGGGAGATCACACTTTTTAGGCTAGAAAGTGCACTTTGGACCTCAGATCACACTTTTGGGGTAGAAAAGTATGATTTCTTCTCGTTGATTCTCAGTCGGCAAGTCTCGAAAAAATTTGTCGTCTCTGTCGCGGTTGGTTCTGTGACCTACGGAAAATACCAAAAAACTTACGAAATTTATATGTTTGACTAATACAGGGTTAGAATTCTAGTAAAAAACATTAAGACACTAAAAAAGAAGAACCCTAATCTAAAAAATGAAGGTCACCTAGGTTTTCAGATTAGAATTAAAAACCCAGTGGAGTCGCCAAATTGTTATTGTGTTTTCTTCTCGAATGTGTACGAAAGAAACCACTTTAGGCTATAAATGAAAAACAACCCCAATAATGAAAATGGTTGCTAAACATTGTAGATCTGCAGCAAATGATAGAAAGAAAACATATCAAAGCTCTAATCTATGCCACAATCATAGTTAAACAGCAAAATGGAATAGTAAAATAAGCACAAGTAACTCCAATAATCCCATGGAAACAAGATATATAAAGAATATATTTTATTAAACAACACCTGTGAATGGAAAAAATAATGTTACCAATGCCCCTCTATGGGATGGGTTCTTGGCTATCCTCAAATGTCTTTAGCTTTTGTAGAGCCTCTCACCTCTATAATGTGTAAAAGCCAGCAAAAAAAATGTTCGAGCTCAATGAGAACTTAAATGGAAAAGAAAAATGTTGTGCAATAGTGATAATAATTAGAGTTGCAATAGTGAGTGCAACAATGAAATAATGGAATGTGAATAATGAGTGGAAAACCCTTCTATTTATAACAAAATATTAGGTTATCCTCAAATAATGAGCAATAATAAAATATTATTAATCCCATTCTAGAAATAACCATTTGGAATATTTTATTATATTTGTTTAGAGGGAAAAAGTTTTTTAACTTTTATTTAGAAATAATAAATAAATAAGTGATTATTTATCATCTCAAGAAATATGGTTAAGGAACAATAAACAAATAATCATTATTTGTTTATTATTCCTAAGGGATTTGGTCAAACTTGACAAGGAATAATAACTAATTATTGATTAATTAATTATTCCTAGAGAAAAATATGATAGTTAATGATTTATCTATTTATTTCTCATAATTGGGTGAAATGTGATAATGAATATTAATTAAACAATTGTTTAATTAATTATTCCTAGGCGATAATTAAACAAATAGTTATTTATTTAATTATTCTTCATGGGTTAAATTTGACGGGTGACCCTACCTGTCAAGGAATTTTTTTATGACGTTTTTATTTTTACACTGCCCATCATATGAATTTTAAAATTTATTTGTACAAGTTTTATCTAATTTCAAATTGTACAATAAAAGAACAATAGCTGTGAAATAATTTTCAAACCAAAAACATAACGTGCATGATTTCTCGGTTGGATACAACGACCCTTTTGGTGGCTCGCCCAACAACCGACTTTGCAGAAAAGAAGTTGTGTTCAACCTCATTTCAGACAAAACCCAACAGTCTAATGCTATTTATTGCACAAACCGTTGTTGAAAGTCCAGTCCAATTTTTTTACAGCAAATACAAAACAAAGCTCAAATTTTTACATAACCCACTACCCAGAATTCAGTTGGTTTAATATCCCACTAAAGACAAATGGATTCAATGCATCAAGCTCTACTGAAATTTCAAACATATAAAAGTCCAGTCCAATTTTTTACAACAAATACAAAACAAAGCTCAATTTTTTACATAACCCACTACTCAAGAAATTACAAGAAATTACGAGCTATAACAGTGTATTTTTTATTTGTACAGAGAGGGAGGGATTTCAAAAACCTGGCAACGCAATCTCTCGCGGGTTAGTAGATCCAGAGTAAAGATGGATCTATTCTGGTTTAATTCCCCATTTAAATAGGCTACATTCCAAGTGAATACCATGGGTCAATACCATGTGCCATTTTGGTGAATACCATGGGTCAATACCATGTGCCATTTTTATTTTTATTAATACTAATATTAGGGTTAATAATGTTTTTGCATGGTATTAATATTAAAAAAAAAAAAATGTTTTATTTGTTTACCATACCTCTCGTTTATTTATATTTTTATTAACTTACCATACCATTCATAAATACAAGGTGACTTATGGAGTAAAAAAAAAAAAATTATTTGTTTACCATACCTCTTGCTTATTTATATTTTTATTAATTTACCACACCTCTTTTACAAATATGGTATTTGGCCCATAGGATTTACTTAAATAAAACCTCTTTCTTGAGCCTTCATAAATAGAACGAGGGTTATGGACTAAATATAAAAAGAGGTTTTATTTATTTACCATACGTCTAGTTTATTTATATTTTTATTTATTTACCATACCTTTTGAGTAAGTATAAAAGACGTTTTATTTATTTACCATACCTCCACTTTACTTATATTTTTATTTGTTTACACCCTTGCATGTATATAAGGTGACTTATGGAGTAAATATAAAAAATGCTTTATTTATTTACCATACCTCTCATTTATTTATATTTTTATTAATTATGCTTTATTTATTTACCATACCTCTCATTTATTTATATTTTTATTAATTTACCATACCTCTTTTATAAATATGGTATTTGGGGCTTTGGCCCATAAGATTCACTTAAATAAAACCTATTCTTGAAAATGGGCGAATGGATTCACTTAAATAAAACCTATTTTTGAAAATGGGCGAATGGAAGGTTGTAACTCCTAATTTCAAGGGCTAAATTTACATTTTTTACCCTCTCCCTTAAAATAAGGTGGGCTATTTGAGGTGATTTGTAAAAATGTACTATGATAGAAAATATCCACCCACTAAAAATTTAAAACCCCTTAATTTCGCCAAAGGGCGAACATTCGCCCCTAAAATCACCCTTAGTTTTGGTCTATTTTTGCTTAGGGAAACCTACTTAATCCTTATATTTTCCATCCATTTTCCATCACATCCATCTCATTTTGATGTATTTTATGCATATTCAGGTGTTTAATTTTAATTTTGCAATTTCTAGAAGTTTTTATGAAAATTGTGTTTCAAGAGAAATTTTGGACAGAATAAAAAATTCTCGTAATAGCTATGTGGATGACATATTTGTAAGACACTTAGGCTCAAGCTGGATGCATGAATGGAAAGATTGGGAACTAGGACTAAACTAATTCCACTTGGTTCAATCAAAAAAAGCTTTATTAGGCCCAGTCAAGGCTGGTCAAACATGACTAGTCACCCAGAAAATCCCTAGGAAATATGGAAGTTTTGTGATTTCATGGGATTTTCCATATTTCATGGGATGGATTGAATAAATTCGACTTAGATAAATGGATATGAATAGATATTATTGTTAGAGAGACTTTAGATCAGTTTATTTCATAAACCTCTATTTAAGCCAAGACTTTGAACGCTTATGATATGTGATTTTTATATAACTTTATGTTGAGACATTTGAATATTGGAGATTAATTAGAAGATCTTGTTCTACTTTCATTTTGTTGTTCATTAATGTGGATGAGTGAGTAAAGTTTTAGCATTTTATAGCAACTTCAAGTGTGCAAGGCAAGGGTGGAGGGCCCCCACTCCAAGCTAAGTACACTTCATTGTTAAACTAGCTTAATTTTCATGAACTAGTTGCTTTAGATTGCTTTACTTGTTTTATTTCATATTTTCTTATTTGAATTAGCATGTGATGATTATTGAATGGATATTGGTTTAATTGTAATCTACATATGAAGGGAGACATAGGAATTGAAGTAAAATTCCCCTTCTATTTGATCTTGAACTAAAACTGAATTTCACTCTCCTTTTCTTACTTGAAGTTATTTATGCACTTCTAGTTTGAAGCAATGGCGATTATGATAGAGTAGAATTTTGAAGAAGGACAATATGGTCCTCCTTAGTTAGGAGCCTCTTCTTTTACATCTTCTGCATCATAAACCATTGTTAATTAGTGATTTGGATTTATCGTCATGAAAGTAATATTCTGGGGAAGGACAACCTAGTTCTCCTAAGTTAGGAGACTCATCCCTCATATATTACATAAGTGAATTAGAAATTGTTAAAATAGGTTTATACTTGTAATATGTACTTCCTTAGCTCTTTAAATTTTATCCTCTAAGCTTGGCTACATCTGATATCCATATATTGTGGAATTGCCTCCAAGTTTTACTAACCTGGATTGATAATTAAATACTTGTGTTAATTTATGTTAATAAATTAGCCCAACATTTTGGTGTCGTTGCCGGGGAGGAAATTGTCAGCATAGTCAAATAGAAGATAAACAAAAACACTAAAAATTTGATTAAAAAATTAGTTAAGAGACATTTCTCTTAGTTAAGTTTCTTTATGCGTAGAAATAGAGATCCTAAAAGTACATTCCCAAAATAAAACCCCCAACAAAGAAAATAAAATAAAAAATAACTACAAAATCCATTTGCAAGACAATATCTAAAAATAATGTTAAAGAATTCATTTAGAGGAGGGTATGCCACCACAAAACTATTCTGAAGTCCTTGTCCTCAATTTAGAATGCTCACTAAGGATGAATATTTATGTCAAAGGACAGAAGAGCAAAAAAACATCCATGAAGATGATCCACAGAAAGAGAATCTAGAACTTCCTTCTAGCTATCTTTGTGAGGAGGTGAACCAGTGATGGATCATATGAAATGAAGATCAAACATTAGAGCCAGAAATTGAAGAATTTCTAGCATGTATATCACAAGATCCCTTGTGCATACAAGATTCTGAACGAAGAGTTTTGTGCTATGACAATTAATGAGAGCAAGAAAACAAAGATGATCTTAAAACTTGGTTTCAACTAGTCATTAGGTTGCAACACTACTCCATTTTTAAACATTCTTTCTCATAAAATATTTATGATCGGATAAATTTTCATTTCCAAACATTCGTTAACATATATTTTTCAAATTTGGATCTGAGTTTACTTATGATCTTGTTACGAAAATGGATGCATTGGAAATTCTCTTATACTTGAGAGAATGAAATATTTTTTCTAAAATATAATAAGATAGAATAGAATAAATAAACAAGTCGAATGAATTCACAAGAAGACTTCCATAAAAAAATTGTTTCAAACTGTCATGAATATTTCTTCAAATCATTATTCAATATTCATTTGAAAGGACTACACAGCAAAATGCAGTAAGAACAATCCTATTTTGGGTAACCATATAGGATCATTTTTAAATAATGTTATTTTTTACATATATCTTGAAATCTAGTTTTGGAATCCATTTTGAAATTTTCAATTTATATCACAGATAAAAATGTGATCAAAATCAAAACTAGGTCTGAAGTGAAATGTTGAAAACAGAGTTAGTACAACCTATATTTGAGGTGTCTAATGGAAACATTTTTACCTGAAAATCATAGGGAAAATAACCCTTGGAATATAGCTTCCAAATCAGTTTGAGTTACTTCATTCAGGTATCATATGAAAAAGTTATTCTTGAAATACTAAATGTTTCTCGAAAAATCTACAAGGTGACAATTCTAGGTATTCCATGTTCATTGGCATTTTTGACATAAAAAATCATATTCTTTTCAAAGCTTGTTTATATGGGAGATATATATTCAGGTCTAGTTTAAGACACAATTTGAACCATCCCATTTGGAGGTGAAATGAAAAATTTATGCCACATTTAGTGAGTGCATGTCTTCAAATCAGCATAGTAAAACTCTGCCTCCTAGGTCTATTCATAAAAAATTTTGTGATATCAAACCTAATGATTTTTAAAACCTATTTCTACTAGAAATATAAAATTAATATACTTTAATCTCCAAGTGGATCACATTGATCCGATCATTATCGAAGAAGTTACACTTCAAATAGTGACTGTTGGTCTAGTTAAAAATTAACAAACAGCTCTATCAAACGTGGCACTCCTTATAATTTTTACCATATCATTTTAAACCATTTTTGAAACCTGTTAATAATTAACGTAGACATATGAATTCACTTAAACTTGGATTTTCAATCACTCTGATTGGATATAAAACGAATATTTTGTAAGCCAAATACTGCTAGGAGGTCTAGGTTGGCCACCATTCCTCAAGGGGTAAATAAATGCATTTTGTTTGTATATCATATTTGGACTTGCTTTCTAAGCAATGCTTGTAATGATTTAAATATTTATTGGAAAAAGAGAGGCTATACACCTCTCTTCCTCCATCATCTAATATTGTGTTGCAGACAAGTGCTATGTTTTTGCAGGTCATAAGAAGAATGAAGGAGTGAACTCCATGGATGAAGTAATTTTCAAAGTAAATCTTAAATTACTATTTAAGAATATGAATACAAAGGTTCTAGTCAAAGAAAAGTCAAAATTCACCTGATGTTGAGTTCACCCAATGAAACTCAAACTCTTGAAGCTTGTCTTTAGTTATTGACCAACAACACCAACAAACCCTACAACATGATCGAGATCGAGGGAAAAAGACATGAAGTTAATCATCAAAAGAAGAAGTCAAGTTTCTTTTTTTTTACCATCATATCATTTCTAACTATTAAATACCCCTATTTGTTGACTTGTGGCACAAACAAAAATTAAATAAATGACAGACAATCCATATCTTTCCGAAAAATCCCAATATTTCCTCTTGTATAATTCCTCTACAAAATAACTTGTGCCAATTACAAGCGTTTCGTAGAAGCCTTTCATAAGCCATCTTGTTCATGATTTAATCCATCATCCATATTGTATGTTAAGCTCCGCGATCATGTATGTTGAAGTCCAGACTTATTATCGATATCATGACTTCAATATAGCATATTTTCATAAGGTATTCATACTTCCCTACTCCATTACACCCCACCTCCATCCAAAAAAGAAAAATAGAAAACTAGAAAAAGATAAAAAATAATAAAGGAGTTTAGTTGTGAAAATCTAGGAAACTGGCACAACAAAAACTCGAATTCATATAGGAAAACCAACTTGTTTGGCCAATATGAATTCTCTATTTTGTTTTACCATTTCTTCAGTTTGAGTTTGCAGGAATCATCCTCCAGAATAAACAAGACTTGGGGACAAGTCTTCCCATCAGCAATGGCGGAAGGTTCGCAAAAAGAAACTTAGTTGTGCTACTAAATTGATGACAGAACTTGTATTGTTCATGGTTGGGACCCGAAATATTTTTCAAACCAATGCCAGTTAGGACCTAAAATATTTTTGAAATAAATAGCAGTTGGGACCTGAAATGTTAGAAAAAACATGTATATATTGCATAAAAATCTACATAACAGAAGGGACCTACGTTATCATGAGTCAATTGCAAAGGGACCTAAACGACATTGATAATCAATGGGCCAGAACCAATGAAGGATGCTAGAACAGAAGGCATAAATAAATTCTATATTTCAATCTATCCAAGACATTTGATCAGAGGACATCATCCAATATTGTCACGGTGTACAAGTATTTATGTAGATTATCTTCTAGATCCATCACATTTAGTTTCTTTTTTATCAATGTTTCGAAACTTCGATGAAAAAGAAACTAAATGTGATGGATCCAGAAGATAATCTACATAAACATGAGACTCGTAGAAACCTCAAAGACAGAGTACAAGTATTGTTAGTACAAAATTTTGCTCTTGCAAATTCGAAATTTTTAGAAATTTTTAGAGCTTGTTAAAATTAAGTTAGTACCTGAATGCATATTCATTACATTACCTTCATCCTATACCAATTATGCTATGTGCATCTTACATTTACATTCTACATCCTATACTTAATTTCTACATTCCATATTCATTCCATAACCCTAACATTCCACAACCCTAAGTATTTTTCCATAAAGTAAAAGGGACCAAAATGAGGATTTAATAAGTTGAAACCTGCACCACCATATAAAACATTAGTATTATGGAAATAATTTGAAACATGACCTAAATGGTCATTTTAAAATTAAAGAGATATATTACAATACATATGGAATAGGTGCATTATGAGAAGTAACCAAATCAACCAAATCAAAATGATTTATGTATTGAACCTATCATGGCACATAAACATGTAATACTATTGGTAATGCAATATGATGGTAATACAACTCGATGGGGATAAAAGTTATCACAATCCTCATATGATGGCAATACAATGCAAACTTAAGTGATAATGTTTGAAGGGAAAGTCGTAGGAAATGTGACAAGACTATGATTCATGCAATTAACTTGGCAATCAAAACAATGCATAACAAAAGTAACCTAGTACTCATAAAGAAATACGATGGTATATATATCAGTCAAAGTCAAGCCACGATAGCACTGTTGGTTGGCATGCAAGACACCCATGATGGATTGGAGGACGACCATGAATGCAATAGATATAAGCTAAGGTATACGGGCGGAGATAAAATGAATGAACCTAAGCTATAATTATAATAAAAAATGAATGCAAACACAAAGATGATGAACCATATGGTGTCAACAGCTGGGTTGAAATAATTATAAATGGTTCCATTCTATCGAAATAATTTCGATTGAGTATGCAATTTGATGGTATTTGTACACGACATTTGGGTCGGAGGAAAACAAACAAAACATTTCAAACTTTTTTTAAAAAAGACAACAAAGGATAAGCCTGTGTGTTTAATAGAGAGAGCTTTGCCATTTTTTAAGCCAGAGACCTCAGAACCATAAAAAAAATTTGCCATCACAGCCATTTCAAGCTCAGTAAAGACGGTAAATGTCATTGGCATACAATTAAAGGAACTAAAAATGGTTTGCTAGAGAAAACAAACCGATGAAGTGGAGAAAGAAATATAACACTGGAAAACTAGAGAGATAAGAAGATTAAGTGGAGATAACTGAGGGAGAAGTTAAGAGATCTGGATGACATGTAAGCTCAAGCGGAATAGACTGAGAGAGATATTTTAGTTTCATTAATGCAACAGATATTTTTGAGGAAATCTCAGGATGTTTTTTTAATGAAAACATGACTTATAAGATAGTTCCTCTACTACTGCTAAGATGTGTCAATGCCATCATTCATTGAGACTTTTCCATCAGTAAAGTCGTGGGGTGTCTAAATGAAGTTAACAGTGGCAAAAAGTATGAAAAAAAGGGTTAATTGGGCCACGATACGGAGGAATTACGACACTTCATCACATCCAGGTAAATTGATTTTGATCCTCCATGAAATCACCTAGTTTGTTAACAAAACAAAGTGTTGAATACAGAGTGAGCTAGTCATAATTTAATTACACAAACAGTGATTTTAATTACATAAACAGTGGGTTTGATTGCACAAGGAATGAACTCAGAAATAACTTCATTTTAACATATGATTTGTTAACCATAGGATAGAGAAAATAAAAAATTGAAAGAAGAAGATGGCATGATTTTGTTATATATATATATATAATATATATATATATATATATATTATATATAATATATAATAATATATATATATATATATATAGATATTTCAGAGTTCGATCTCAATTTCTTTTCCTATAAACATTGAGTGAATGATATAAACAAGGAGAACGTTTCATTTCCATGGATAGAGCAGAGTTTTAAGTAAAAGAGGACAAAACAGAAATTGGTTTGTGAATTAGAGAATAAGAAAAATGTTTATTTTTTATTCTTTTCTACAAAAGGTAATAACTTAAAAAACAGTCACTTATTGTTGTAATGAGACAAAAATTAAACAAGCTTGCAATTCAATTGTTTTTAAAGAACATTAGAAAGAGGTAAGAAGGATACTGAAGAAGCATTTGAAAAGAGAAATTGATTTCAAATTTAATGATCATGAAATTTTATTTAGTCCCTGAAATGCATTTCGATTTTTAAAGGCCACTATTTTTCTTTGTTTTTCTGACCAAGAGAAAATGAAATTGAAAAACGAAAACATAGGTTTTCTTCGAAATGAGCCTAGTTAGGCTCCACGTGCGTAGTTTTCTCAAATTCATTTCTATTTGGGATATTTTTATGGTTCTTTCAACCCCTATTTTGTAAATTTCGTGGGAAAACTACTGAAGTCAACTCTGAGCTTAATGGCTCTCCTGGTTTGGGTAATGGAAGACCATATGATTGGGGATGGATAGAAAAAAGTACACATGAATAATGCTATAAAAATGGAATCATTGTTGGATGTAGATCAATATATGACATTCTGTGAAAAGGAGGGACTCTAGTCACTAAGCAACAACTCTCTTTGTTGAATCATAATGATTTTTGGAAGTCCGTTGATTCATTGTTTCATTGGGTTAGAGTCCATAATTAAAGAATATTGACTTGAGAGTTTTTTTGTCAGAGAAGAGTTGCTTAAAGAAAAATCTTCAAAATTGATTTTAAGGACAAAGAATTTTATATTTCTAAAATTGATTTTGAGAACAGAGATTCATTTTAAAAAAAATCAATTTTGAAGGATAAAAAGCAGTTTCTTTCTTTAAAAAAAAAGAGCATTGTTTATTTCAGAATTTAAGGATCTTTGAAGGCAGAATAATATTTGATTTGCAGGTATGGCTTTAATTAAAAGCAGAGAAGGTTAAAATTCGATTTTTGAAACAAGTATGGTTTTGATTTTAAAAGTTGAAGGCATAGATATCCTTTAACAGATAGCTCAATAGAAAGCTTTGTCTTCAAGTGTCAAAGCCACGGGTACATCAGCAGGCCAGTCAGCATATAGAAGTAGAAGGTCAAAAGGAGGAAACAAGCATGAGGACATGCTTGAAGATCAGCAAGGGGGAGATGTTGGACTTCAGTTTTGGTCTATTTTTGCTTAAGGAAGCTTACTTAATCCTTATATTTTCCATCCATTTTCTATCACATCCATCTCATTTTGATTTATTTTATGTATATTCAGGTATTTAATTTTAATTTTGCAATTTCTAGAAGTTTTTATGAAAATTGAGTTCCAAGTGCAATTTTGGACAGAATCAGAAATTCCCGTAATAGCTATGTGGATGACATATTTGCAAGACACTTGGGCTTGAGCTGAATGCATGAATGAAAAGCTTGGAAATTAGGACTGAACCAATTCCACCTTGTTCAATCAAAACAAGTTTTATTAGGCCTAGTCAAGGCTGGTCAAACATGACTAGTCACCCAGAAAATCACTAGGAAATAGGGCAGTTTTTTGATTTCATGGGATTGTCCATATTTCTTGGGATGGATTGAATGAATTCAATTTAGATAGATGGATATGAATAGATATGTTTGTTAGAGAGACTTTAGATCAGTTTGTTTCACAAACCTCTATTTAAGCCAAGACTTTGGAGGCTTAAGATATGTAATTTTTATATAACTTTATGCTGGAACATTTGAATATTAGAGATTAATTAGAAGAACTTGTTCTACTTTCATTTTGTCGTTCATTAGTATGGATCAATGATTGAATTTTACGCATTTGATAGTAGCCTCAAGTGTTCAAGGCAAAGGTGGAAGGCCCCCACTGCAAGCTAAGTACACTTCATTGTTAAACTAGCATAATTTTCATGAACTAGTTGCTTTAGATTTGTTTACTTGTTTTGTTTCAAATTTCCTTATTTGAATTAATGTGTGATCATTATTGAATGGATATTGGTTTAATTTTAATCTACATATGAAGGGACCCATAGGAATTTAAGTTAAATTCCCCTTTTATTTGATCTTGAACTAAAACTTAATTTCATTCTCCTTTTCTTATTTGAAGTTATTTATGCATTTCTGGTTTGAGGTAATGGTGATTATGATAGAGTAGAATTGTGAAGAAGGACAATCTGGTCGTCCTTAGTTAGAAGCCTCTTCTTTTACATCTTCTGCATCATAAACCATTTTTAATAAGTGATTTGGATTTATCTTCATGAAAGTAGTATTATAGGGAAGGACAACCTGGTTCTCCTAAGTTAGGAGCCTCATCCCTCACATATTACATAAGTGAGTTATAAATTGTTAAAATAGGTTTATACTTGTAATATGTACTTCCTTAGCTCTTTAAATTTTATCCGCTAAGCTTGGCTACATCTGATATCCATATACTGTGGACTTGCGTCCAAGTTTTACAAACCCGAATTGATAATTAAATACTTGTGTTAATTTATGTTAATAAATTAGCCCAAAAACCTCTATCACATCTTGGTAGAAGTTAAATTGCTTATTATTGTCTTATATGTTGATGATTTGATTTTAATGAGTAATGAGTAGTTGATTAGATATTAAAAGGACGACCTTGCAAGGGAATTTGAAATGAAGAACATGGGTCTCATGCACTACTTCCTCGAGTTGGAAGTATGACAAGGCGATGGGGAACTGTTTGTCTCTCAAGGAAACTATGCATATAAGATACTGTAGATATTTTGTCTAGAGAGTAGTAAACCCATGGAGACACCTCTAGCAAACAAATAGAGGAAGGAGGATGCCACTTCAAGTGAAGAAGTGGATGCTATCATTTATAGGCAGCTAGTGGGTTCAATCATTTATCTTGTGAACACATGACTAGATATGTGCTATGCAGTCAACCAGCAAAACCAAGCTATGGCTAGGCCAACCAAATTATTTTTGAAGGAATCTAAGCATGTTTCACAGTACCTCGAAGGCACTACCTAGTTTTGACTATGGTACATATGAGAAGAGGGAGTGAAGTTGTGTCCCTTCACATATGCAGATTAGGCACGAAGTCCATTAGACTGAAATAATACATTAAGTGGAATTTTTAGAGTTGGATCTACATTTGTTTCTTGGTACAACATGAAGCAAAGATATGTGGTTCTCAGCTCGACAAAAGTAGAATACATGGTTGCAAGTCAAGCAACATGTGAGGTGATATGGATGAGAAATATACTCATTGGACTATTTGGTCAGATGATGGATTCAACTGTGATAATTAGAGTTGTATCAAGTTCTCTGAGAATATTTTATTTCACGATAAATCCAAGCATATAGATATATAGTATCCCCATTTACAAGACTGTTTGTAGAGGTGGATGATGTTTCTACACTACATTTTGACAGAGGAACAAGATGCTGACATTTTGACAAAATATTTGTAAAGAGGGATGTTTGAGTTCCATAAGTGTAGGTGTTGGGTTGAGGAAAAGGTTTGTTTTCTCCTCTTAAATAGCTTAATTAAGAATTTATCTTCACATGTTTATCTTTGTTTTATGAATAAAAATAGAGGAAGCAAGAACGGAAGCTGGGTAAAATCAATTATTAACAAATTGGATAAATATGGGCATGAAAAAATGAATTTCACTATCTTTATATGCAAGGATGTGGATTGGAAAATTGTTGTCAAATCGATACAACAACGGCAGCCAAGAAAGGAGAAAAAGATAGTGTCTTGAGTATGGAAGGCAACGGAAGACCAGGAGGACCAATTCTATTGTATGATGGAATCAAATCCAGTGTTGTGAAATCCTTAGGAGGATCCCTTGAACCTGAGGATTCGCTTCAATCCATTTATTTTTCCAAAAGCTATATAAAGTCGTGAGGTGAATTGAATAACTAGTTAGGAATTTGCAGATTGTAACTATTCCTTTTGGACATATAATACTTTCATAATGGTGATGTTGTAACTCTGTTATTGATTTTAATGGCGAAGGTTGTGTCTCATCCATAATCGTATTCTGAATATCTAACAGAGGGGACTTTTGGAGACCTTTGGCCCAGTCAATAGGAGATCTACTACTTCAATTGTGTTATAATTATTTATGTTTACTCTTATAATTGTTTATTATTGTTAGTTTGTAAAGTTAGCACCATTCAGATTACTTTGAGGATTGATGATTCTGGTTTGCATTTGATGTTCAGACGAGATTCTAGATTTAGTTGTGTGTTACATATTTGTGATACTCTTTATTGATTTGGTTATGTTAATTTCAGCATTAGATTGTTATTCATTTTGTTGGGTCCCTATAATACTAGTGATTACCCCATTACTATTGTAGTTATACCCCTTATTAATATTGTTGTGCCCCTATTGCCCCCATATTGTTATTACTGTGCCCCATAGAATCCCTCTATTGTTTATTTTGTGGCTTTATATTATTATTGTTAGGTCGGCTAGATTATAATTGTGACTCCTTAGACTCCTATATATAGAAATGAGGTTTTGTCATTTGAATCATCGAAGAATTATTCATTTATGTAATGTAAAGGAGGTTTCCCCCTCGAAGAAGCTGAATTCTAAGGCGTTGATCTATCTTTTCTATCATTTCTTGAGCTGGTTTCATAACATTTGGTATCAGAGCTTTGGATTCTAGGGTTTCGCTGCTCCAAACAGGTCATCGTGGCATTTTCACTATAACATTTTTCTATGATGTTTCAAAAGTTGTAGGAAAAACCCATTTGAGAAGAAGTCACTCTGAACCTTGGGTCTGAATCTCAGAGAGAAGAAGTCACTCTGAACCTTGGTTCCGAATCTCATAGATTTTCGCGCTATATTTGTGGAGATATGGTGTGAGGAAGTTGTCATTTTTGTAAACTCCTGAATTACATTCCAAACAGATGATCTGGGGAAAATCGTCATAAATTTCTCTCTGGGGATCGGATTTAAATTTCGTAAGAAGGTACCGAAAGAGAACGGATTTTAGTTTCTTGTACGCACTTTGCAGATCCAAAGGTAGAAACAATGACTCGTGGCACATCGTACAAGTTCACTCTACTGAACTAGTCTATAATCAAGTCATTGTGGGAGATTTCGCATAACGCTTCCTTGGAGAATCCAATTTGAGTCAGACTTGTGGCATTGGAAAGAGGACATAGAAGGATACTACAGATCACAAATTTAGAACTAGATGATTGGAAAGTACAGAGATACATCAGAGGCAATATCGAACTCCTACAAAGTGAAAAAAGTTGTGTAGATTTTCTTAAATTTTTGCTTAAGCTTGGTTTGAAAATTTATTTTGAAGGAATTCAAAGGAATTCAAAGGAAAAATTATTGTGCTATGAAATACGCAGGAATCCTATAACATTCAGTTAAACACCTCATTGCATCAGACAACACAGAGCTTTGGAAATTCCACTGCCTTTGTATTACTTCTCTGAGAATTTACAGTAAAAGAACTATATCAAAGATATCAATTACATCCAACATCCAACCCCTGCTATCTCATGCGAGGGGGAATATATAGAGGTGTTTCATACAAAATATCTCAGGCATTGAGTCATCTGAGAAATAAAATATCTTTATTAACTCTTACAGAAGTAGTAGATAAGAAGTTATTACAGCCTTCAATATAACATAAATGCTCTTTACTCCTGTCAGAAGATTTCGACCTTTGGAGCTCACTGATTCGGTTGAATGCTTTGTTATAACTGCTGAATGACGTGTCTGTGCAGCTCTGTCCTCCTATAGATTTTTGGCCTTGTTATCTGTGACTGCCAGTGCTGCTGTGGTGGCCGAATGGTTGTGCTGAGTTGGCTCAGCCTCTCTTTGCATACATGTTGATATATCCATATTTTCCTGTGCATGACCATTTATATATTTCAAAAAAGAAAAAACATAATTACCAGCTTTGGTTTAGCAGTAATTGTATCAAACTTTTCCAGACTTCCTGTGTGGGCAGTTGATGCCTCAAAATTGACTCTATGGTCTCATTTGCTTCTGTATATTTATAAAAATTAGGAGGCTCATCAAATAAGTGATTAATCTCATTCATAATAAAGAATAAGCTCTCCACCCTGTTGAAAAGGGTCTGTCCTGATGCTGGCCCTGTTTCTGCTGATGTGCTAGCTGTTTCTGCCATCTGATTAGCAGCAAAGGTGTTGACCCTCTTGGCATATTTTTCATGTGAAAGTAGCCTTCCTGAGGGGTCCATCAAGCTAGGAAGACCTCTGTTCTGTAATGCCATGAACTTGTCCTCGAATTTGTTAATGTCTGCCTGCATATCCTGGCTCCTTCTCTCTAAGGTCTGTACCAGGTTTCTTAGTGTCAGGACCCTTTTGACCATTGAAATGGTCTCAGTCCTGTTGGCAATTCCCATCTTGATCAGCTGAGAACTTGTTCTGTATTTTAGCACATTAATCATCCTGGTTGCACCCTCAGGCATACTGCCAAGAGATGCCCTTTCTCTTTGGATTTCCCTGTGTGCTTTTCCAATAAGCCCCATCTGCTCGTAAATGGCCTCAATGTATTCCCACTGGTCTGTGATAGATTGGCCAATATTGGCCCATAGGATTTTCTTGACCTCAGCTGTTACTTTGTCCAGTGTGAGCTCTTTTTCCGGCTCATTTATCCTCCTTTTGAGAGCCTTTACCTCTCTTTCTCTCTCAGCCACATTTTGCTTGGATTTGTCATATTTTTCATTGATCTTAGCCAGAGTTTCTTTGGCTTTCTTCAACTCTGACATTTGAGCTTCCAAGACTTGAATCTCATTTCTGAGCTTCTGCATGTCAAGACTTTCAGCCTTCTCTGTTGTTGGTGCTGAGGTGGAGGGTGTTGCTTGCTCTGTCTGCTGACTGGGAGGGGCAGTGGTTCGAGGAACTTCCTCCAGATTGATTGTTTCTGGAGGAGGCTGTGACGTTTGGCCTGCCTCTTTTTGCCACAATGCTGCCTGAAGTGCAGCCTTTGATTCCTCCAGCTTCTCTTGTGTTTGGATGAGTTGTTTATACAGTGTTACCAACATAGCTTCTGCATCCTTGTCCTATCTAAGCTGGGCAACTTCTTCAGTTTGGGGATGAAGATTTGCTGGGATTTTGATCATTTTCTTTAGTGCTGCCATATCAGCATCCCTTAGCTTCAGCAGCTCCTGCACTGCTTTGACATCTTTAGGATCATGCCCAAGCTCTATTATGATGTCCTCCAAAGCTTTGATCCTATTGTCCTTTGCTTGAGAGGATGCCCTTTCCAACTCAAGTTGTGCAATTGTGTTATTTAGGCTATTTTGTAGCCTGTATTTTACCAATGTCTTGTCTGCCAAGGAGGCATACACCATCTCACCCGTTTGTTTGTGTAATTCAATCTGATCCATTGGGTGGATGTCCTTGGCTAGGACCTCAAGGTTGGTCCTGATGTAATCGGCAGCTGACTGTGGTTGCTGCACTGATGGTGTGAAATGGCTCATTATCATTTTTCCCTCATGTACATCATAAGCAGACATGCGTCTTTGCTGGTTAGTGGGAGCCATTTTCAACAAATGATTATACAATTGCAGCCTTATAGGTTCATTTCTCTTCTTGATATCCTTGAACTGCTGCTTGATGCTCTTTTTCAGCTCCTCTTTGTTGGCTGGAGGAGCTAACTTCTCCTCCTGCTGCCCTCTCTTGTTCCTGCTGGAAGGAACTTGCTGAGGCCTCCATGCTAGGCAGGCCCATACCCGAATTTTGCCCTATTGGCATTTCTTCCTCCGAAAATGGATTTAACCTTTGCCTCTTCTCCCCTTGAGTTGTTGATGTAGCAAGGGGAGTCTCTCCGTCCCTTTTCCTACTTATGTCCTCTCTTTGTGGGGTTTGGAGGACTGAAGCATCGATTCTTGATTCTTGCCTAGGAGGCACCATTTGTGTTGGCTGCTGCTCAGTGACCATTGGGGCCTCTGTTGTTTGTTCTTTTTGCCCTGGCTGCTCCTTTTCTGGCTGATGTACCTGTTGTTGTTGTTGAACCTGTCCTTGTTGTACCTGTTCTTGCTCCATCTCCTTTTCCTTGCCTTTGCTGGGGGTTTGATTTGTAGTTTTGACTGCCTCCTGTTGTTCTGTGGAGGTTGAGGCAACTGCTCCTACTTGAGGGTTCGGAAGAGAGAATACCTGTGCAGGAAGTTCCAAGTCAGCCATCTTAAGAAGATTTCTTCTTGCTCTGTCATTTAGTTCTTCTTGTGTAATAGGTTCCTCTAGTGTGCCTCTCTTCCATTTTGATTGATTTGCATATTCTTCTATGTGAGGATACCTTACATGGTCATAACTAGAGAGCCTATATTTGACCCTTCTTAATGATACGAAGTGATTGGGGTCATAAGGTTTCCAGAGGAAATTGGTCTTTAGGCCAAGGCTTTCTAGCATTCCGTCAGCTTCTTTCCAGCCTTCCTCCCTTTTTTTCAAAACAAAGTGGCCCAATTGGTTTCTCACTTTCAGCTGTGCCTTCTTGCCTTTTCCTGAAAAGTGCTTTACATCAGCATTCCCAAATTGCCTGAAGTATTCAAGGGCAAACAATCTCATGGGCACATACTTAGGCAGTCTGTATGGGGGTAACTCACAACCATATATTCTGATAACGATGTAGTTTTGGTAAAAATACCAATCCCCAATGTTGTACACCTTAGACAATTGAAGGATCCTCTGCATCTCATCTGTTAGTCTTGGAGGAGGTGAGCTTAGGAACAGTGACATGGATGGGTGGATGAAAAGGTCTATAAACTCGCAGTAAGTGTATGGAGAATAAGCTCTGCAATGAAAAACTGAGGCCGAATACACTACTGACCTTGGATTTCCTTGTGCATCCACCCTGTTCACACAAAAAGGGAATTTCTCATGTTGATAGTATAATATTAGGTGGTAGATGTAGGAGGAGTATCTGAACACCTTTTCCCTTGATAGGTTCATAAATTTCTCATGCATGTTGTCTGATATGTAGGTGGCATAGTCATAGCAGATTGGAGCTTTGCCAGGGGATAACATGAGCATCATTACCAGTACAGTCTCATCAATATACTCAATTGAGTTGTAGCCCAGAATGGGACTGATCATGTCTGCAAGGTCCCTGCCCAATGGGTTGAGGTAGCCATGAAAAATAGGAGGGTATTGCACAGTGTCATAGTTAATAAGTAGTTGGTTCAGCTTTGTGATCTGAGCATCTGTCAACATCTTGGCTCCTTGGTTTATCAGATCAAACAAAGATAGGGGAACCAGTTTCTTCTCAGTCTTGAATTGCAGCATCTCTCTGATGGCCTCAGGCGTAATGTAGAATACAACTGAGCCTGAAGGGTCAAGCACAACTCTTTGAGTAGGATCATAATGTTCAACACATAGGTGAATTAGGTCAGGGAATTGGTTGACCTGAGGAAGCTTGAAGATTGGGAGGAAGGAATCCCAAATGCCCAATTTATATGTTCCAGCTACATGTTTGGCCTTCAATTCATTTAGTAGGTTGAGGTGGAATTTGCTTTGGTGCAGGAATTCTTCTGATATTTGGTAATCCAAATCTGCTAAAGCTTGCCACTCCAATTCTCTCTGAAGGGCATTTAAAGGGGCAACATTGAGGGCCACAGGTGCTCTCGTAAACAATTTATCACTTGGGCAATTTTTATGGAAGAATTGGTAGCACATTATGAGGATACAAAAAGCAACACTTTTTTTAGCCAATTGATAGTCTCAAACAAAAGGGTTCAATAATGGAGCACATTGAGGAGTTCCAAAAATTGAACATAAGGGTAAAAAATATTCCAGAGGAGCATAGGATTGATGTGTTCATAGGGACTTTAAAGGATAATATCCAACATGATGTTCGCATTTGGGAACCTGATTCATTAGAGAAGGCATTCAGGTTAGCAAGAAAAATGGAAAGCAAAATTATGGCAACCAGGAAGCATACCACTCACAACTATAAAGATGGAAGTGTTGTTGCCCCTAGTCTTCCACAACCTATAAGGTTGACACCACAACAATTGGAAGAAAAAAGAGCAAAAGGGCTTTGTTACAGTTGTGATAGCAAATACACGAAAGGTCATAAATGTGCTGAGAAGAAAATATTCTACATAGATTGTGAAGAGGAAGAAGAAAAGGAGAAAGAAAGGTCAAAAGAAGAGGATATACTCCAGGAAAAAAGCCTAGATAAAGAAGAAATGAATCCGACCATATCTTGTAATGAATTGGCGGGAATTACCACTCCTCAAACTATCAAGATAGAAGGACAAATCAAGAAGAGAAAGGTAATAGTGTTGATTGATTCAGGAAGTACCCACAATTTTATTCATTGTAGGGTAGCAAAAGAATTGAATTGATTCTTATATCTAGCACCAGAGTGTCAAGTGATGGTTGCAAATGGAGGAACAATAAATTGCTCTAGGAAGTGCTATAATATCAAGCTATCCATGGGAGAATATGTATTGACTAGCCTAATGATTTCCATTCCAATGGGAGGTGTTGATGTTGTACTAGGAGTTCAATGGCTACAATCCTTGGGTACAATAGCTTTTAATTTTCAAGAAATTTTCATGAAATTTTGTATGGAAGGAAAGGAAGTTGAATTAAGGGGTATAGTAGGGAAACCGGGAAAGATAATCAGCTCTAACGGTATGACAAAGCTTCTAAGAAAGGAACAAAGAGGTGTAATTGCACAATTATGTTCGCTAGATGTTTTCACATTGGAATCATCTATTTCTCCATATCTCCAAAAGGTCTTGGACAATCATTCCAAGGTATTTGACACTCCCAAAGGTCTCCCACCTATGCATGATCATGGTCATGCTATTCATCTGATTCCAGGAAGTGTTCCTCCAAACATTAGGCCATAGAGATATCCCTATGCCCGAAAGAGTGAAATTGAACATATGGTTGCAGAAATGCTAGAGGCTGGTATAATTCAACTGAGTCAAAGTTCTTTCCCTGCTCCAGTAGTATTGGTGCACAAGAAGGATGGATCATGGCGCATGTGTC